>JAPZIH010000711.1:12146570-12209070 GCA_027410445.1 Discoglossus pictus | reverse complement strand
TTTTTTCTTGAAATGAATTCAAAATGGTCTATACATAGCAATAGCTATTTATCTCTATAGTACATCATTCTCGAGATATGCAGCATTCTTTGTGCAACTCATTATCATAATGGATAGCTCAGAGAGCTTGATAAGGGTGAGGGGAAGGTCTAGAATTTGTTAGCAATGTGGCAAGTGTGCAGTGTAAATAGGCTGCGTGCGCAAGGCCAAACCATTTTGTTTAGGCGGGTAAGGCGGCATGTTAGAATCCTAATGTTATGAGTTGTAAGTAAGTGTTGTAAAATGTGTTACTTGGCTCGCGAGCATTTTCCGTCCGTCCGTCGTAATGTTATATTTTGTATCTGTTACGTTCCTGGCTAACTCGTACGTTCCTGGTGGTGATTTTCGCAGCTCTTTGTCTTTTAGCCTCATTTTTATTTTTTTCATCCGTCATTTTTTTTCTCTCTTAGTCGATTTTCAAGTGCCGAAACTTCTTAAATACCACCTAAATTTGCGTGCAACTTCACTCCCAGACGTCCTGGCTGTCTCCCCGTGCTGTGTGTGATGCTTGTTTTTAATATTTTGCTTTTATTTTTCTGTGTTTTTGGTGTTTTTTTATGTACGCGTTTCGTCCATTAACTTCATATTTTTTATTTTTTTAAGTCCCTATTTCCTCATTCCTCGTTATTGTTTTTTTTCTAAGTCCCTTTGGCTCATTGCTGCTGATGTGGGAGCCTTTGCGAGGTGCGCATTTGCGGCCAGAGCAGCGTCCCTCGCTTTGCTAGCTCGCAAAGTGTGATGATGACTCACAGTTTGACATTAATTATATGTGATTATTTGCCAGTAAACTGTGAGCTCATCACATATTGTGCACAGATGCACTCTATGGTCTCTAAATGTACATTCACCCACTCACCTTAAACCCCATTGTCTCTACACGTACATTCACCCACTCACCTCAATCCCCATGGTCTCTACATGTACACTCACCCACTTACCTCAATCCCCATGGACCCTACACGTACACTCACCCACTTATCTCACTCCCTATGGACCCTACATGTACATTCACCCATTTTCCTCACTCCCTACGGACTCTACACATACATTCACACACTTACCTCACTCCCTATGGACTCTGCACGTATACTCACCCACTTACCTCACTCCCTATGGAATCTGCACGTACATTCACCCACTTACCTCACACCCTATGGACTCTGCACGTACATTCACCCACTTACCTCACTCCCTATGGACTCTGCACGTACATTCACCCACTTACCTCACTCCCTATGGACCTTACACGTACATTCACCCACTTACCTCAATCCCTATGGACTCTGCACGTACATTCACCCACTTACCTCACTCCCTATGGACTCTGCACGTACATTCACCCACTTACCTCACTCCCTATGGACCTTACACGTACATTCACCCACTTACATCAATCCCTATGGACCCTACATGTACACTCACCCACTTACCTCAATTCCTATGGACTCTACACATACATTCACACACTTACCTTACTCCCTATGGACCTAAATGTTAATTTCAATGTTATGTTTTTATTTTAAATTGTAGTTTTTTTATTTTAATTTATTTTATTTTTATTGTAATTATTTATCTTTAGTAAATTAAGTTTTTATTATTTACATACATTTTAGTTTGGTGTTAAGATATTATGGATTTTTACAGGTACCCCCATGGTAGAGGATTAGGGTACTATGGAAGTCCATAGGGACCCCTATGGTAGAGGACTAATTTTAGATACCATGGGGATCCCTATTGGGGATGGTCGGTGGGGCATTCCAAGTGCCCTCTGAACACTTAGTACAATTTCTTTACTAATATAACCTCAGAAAACTTAGTGCCCATTTTATTAACCGCATCTTCTATTTTATTCCTATTACTATTGTGGCAGAGCGCCCCCTTCTGGCGGGATCAGCGCTCTGTTTATGCAACTTTTTATGCTCTTTATGGAGGACTCTGGAGCCTTTGTATGCTTTTTACAGGCTTTAATAAGTGGTTGGCATAATATAAATAAACATAGCTTGTGGTCAGCATGAAATAAACATCTACTCAAACAGGCTTACTTACTTGCAGGAACGCCACTGACTAGCCCTGGGACCGCTAATCGGCCTGCAGGTAAAAACAGTACCTTTTGTATCACAGAGGGGTGGTACCTTTAAGTCCAGTCACTTAGCTGCAATGGATCCTCTTCTGCTTGCAGCGAATGTTCTCCTTTAAATCAGATGTAGTTACACAGCCTGATCCCACAATGGCAGCTTCACTTGCTGCTCTGGCACACTTGCTTCCCAGTCTCTGGTGCTCTCTTTCTCTCTGGAGCTCACTGGTGCTCGCTCTCTCGCTCTCTGGAGCTCTCTGGTGCTCGCTCGCTCTCTGGAGCTCTCTGGGTCCACACCCAGCCTGAAACCCCCCCTCTGCTGGTTTCTTCAGGAGGCCTTTTAAAGAAACTTCCAGCTGGGCCTGATTACACCTCAAGCTTAACTCCGTAGCTCCTGGTGTAAATAATAATGTCTCAGGGATTAGTCCTCTTCCTAGCGCTGCGTCCACACTGGCCTCTGGGGCAAACCATCACATCTCCTCCCCCTCAGCTCGACACCATAGGGTTGAGCGACAACGCCGAGAGGCCGTGTATGCCACCATCCTACCTTCCGGCCATTCTTGCGCCAGTAAGACCTTCCCAAAAGTGCTGAAGCGTCTGCTTTATCAGCTTTCTCATCTTGAAGCGCTCTCTTGTTTGCACCACCAGGGACATTGCCCACACATCGTGGGTAGGACCCCGGCCCGCCCGTCACTCCGAGTGCTCTCTTCCAGGGACCCTTCAAAAGTACTCGTCGTACTACTGTATGAAAACTCACTTCTCCATAGCGTCTCTTCCCTGGGGTATCAAGCAGATCACTCAGTCGCTCCCTCCTTACAACCTGATGGGGTTTAGTGTAGGGCTCAAATATCAGAGAGTCAGCTGCCCTCGCCGAGTACAATTCTTGGCCAAATTTTGTGACCTCTTGAGATTGTCGTGCTTCCTTTCTCAGTCCATTCTGTAGGGTCTCCACTTCTCCCCCTGTAGGCTCATCAGTAGCATCCCGTACAACTTCATTATACAACAGCAACTTCCTGGGCTGTCTTTCTTCCCTCTGTTCCTGGCTCCCTCTGTTCCAGGTGCTCCTATTGTCTGGCTGACAATTCTCACCAGAACATATGAGCTTCATACAAGCACCTTGCTTCTGTTCTGGTCCAGGATCCGCTATAGACTCCAAAGCTAGGCCCCCTCTCACGGCTGCGTCTTGCTCTTGGGTCTGTACTTTATCTTTCTCTCTGTGCAGAGTAGGCATATTCTCTCTCTTTGCTAGAAAGAAGCTCTCAGACTCTTGTTTTTCCTGGAATATCTCCAGCTGTTTAGCAACGTCCAGCTGACGACCAACAGATAGGCTAGTATACTTCTTAGTAGCCTCTTGTATCCTGAATTCCTGTACAACATTTTTATTTTCTGCATCCTCGGCCTTCACCCATTTTATTTCTTCTTTTAGTGACTTCTCTAATAGCTTTGCCTCCAAGGCGTCCAGCTTTTCATGACCATTTTCTAAATTTTCTTCTTTAATAGAGTGGTCATTATCGATTACTTGTTGGTCATTGGTTTGTGGCTCAGAGGACTCATTTTCTAATTCTTCAGCCGCGGTTTCATGGTTTGGCACTTGTTCTTCAGAAATGCTTTGGGCAGATGGGTCATGCACTTTTGTTGCCGAGTCACTATTCACAACCTCAGGGTTAGAAGAAGATTCATTTTCTTTCTGGAATGTCTCTACCCCCTGACCATCTTGTCCTGATTCATGTTTATCTCTTTGTTTACCTAAATCTATATCTGGTGTCTTCTGCTCTGTTAATTGCACATTTGCCAATTTTTCTTCATGAGACTCTTTCTCTCCTGTGCATACAGTCTCAGATAACTGTTCTGATGATACAGTTTCAGCTGATATGGTCTGTGAATCATGAGTGTCCATAACCTGTTCCCCACTATCAGAAGACTCTTTATTTATGGGATGCTCATTAACATGAGCAGACATCTCAGGCACTTGGGTTGATTTTGGTGGTTCTGCGATTGACTCATGTATTGCGGACTCTTCTGGCTCGGAAGTCGGTATAGATTCTCCTACCAGTTCATGAGCTTCCTGCGAACATCGTTCTGCATTTAATGTAGCGTCTTGAGCACACAGGTTCTGCAGGTCAGTGTTAGTCTCTTCTGGAGATGCATCACACTGAACCAACTGTCTCTTCATATTAGATGAATTGGCCATCCTCTGTATTTGTGGAGCATGAAATAGCAGCTCCCTCTGTATTACAGTTGCTTTCCTCTGTTTACGGGATTCCTCTATCTCTTGTGGCTGAGAGCTGGAAACTGTGATTTCTCCTTCTCTCTGAGATGCACAATTAGGGAGGAGATCTTGCCTCTCCTGTTTATCCTTGTGCTGCAGCTCCCACACAATGGATTCTTTCAGCTTATACCTGGGAGGACTCCTCCTCTGGTTCCATCTAGGCATCTGTACCTTACTTCTGTAGGACACTCTGTAGTCTTCCAATGAAGTCTTCCTTCTCCATTCAGGAATATCATTAGGCATCTTCCGGATACCCTTCCTTTTAGTAGTAACTTGCCCGTCTGTCTTCTCTTTAGAAAGGCTTCCAGTTACTTCTTTTGTAAAAACACTGGCTTTATTCATTCGTTTGATCTCTTCTTTCTCTAAATCAGAGATCTTTATCAGGCTCTTTCTTTGTCTAGACACCTCAGGAGTATTCACCCCGGGCAGGTGACTGTGTCTGTCCCTTTGTCCTTGTTCTTGGCTCACAACTTTAGTTGCTTTTAAATCATCATTAGCTTGCTTCAGGGACAAAAGTTCTTTTTCATACTCCTCTGTCTCTTTTGCCGTCTCTTTTTCAGCGGTTACTGTTATTTTCCCAGCAATCGTGTACGCCGTTTCATCGGTCTCTTTCACTGTGTCAGCTGTTCCTGCAGTCTTTTCCACTTTCTCTGCAGTCTCATCAGCGGCTCCTGCCGTCTCTGCGCCGGCTCCTGCCGTCTCTGCGCCGGCTCCTGCCGTCTCTGCGCCGGCTCCTGCCGTCTCTGCGCCGGCTCCTGCCGTCTCTGCGCCGGCTCCTGCCGTCTCTGCGCCGGCTCCTCTGTCAGCCCGCCAGTTCCTTGCTTGTCTATCTTTGACAATATCATAAAATGACTTCTCAATGCCAAGCTCCAATGGGGTGTCCATAATATTTGGATGGAAATCTCTCCTTGTCATGCCAGTCACACCTTTCTCGTGTGCTTGAAGTATAGGAGCACTTCTCCGGCTAGCTTGTTGCACCCCCAGCGCCTTTATGCTGGCTGTAAAGTATGCCTTCTGTTCATTCTGGGAGTCGTTCTTCATCCTCTCATCAGGGAACCCGTTCCCTGGCCTGTGGTAGAGATGGGCATGCTCTTCTTCGGTATTCCATCTTCTATTATCAGATTTTTCCCACAGAGAGGTAGGGGCCTGTCCAAATTGGGAGACTTCCCCTCGGTACTGTAACTTCTCCTTATTACAACTCAGGTTCTCTTTGTTCTTATATTTCTGGGTACTGATTCTCTGTGCTCTGACATCCCGGGTAACTCCAACTCTGGCAAGGATCTCAGCTTTGAGGTCATCATAATTTTCTATCTTTTCTTCATTCAAGCTAAGATAAGCTTTCTGAGCTTCGCCCGTTAAATACGGGGCAATGAGGCTGACCCAGTACTGTTTGTGCCACGCCTCCCTAATGGCTGTTCTCTCAAAAATGGTGAGGTATATGATCACATCATCATCCTCTGTCAGCTCCAAAAGAAGTTCATTGGCTCTAACTCTGGCCGCATCTTTTCTATATTTTTCCAGTATAGCTTCATTCTGGGCTAACTGGATGGCCCACTTTCTATTGTACTCTTGCTGAGCAGCTGTGGCCTCTCTCATGCCGATTATTCTCTCCTCTGCTTGTCGTTGCCACTTCTCTGTGGCCTCTCTCATGCAGATTATTCCCTCCTCTGCTTGTCGCCGCCACTTCTCTGTGACCTCTCCCAAACATGCAGCAGCACCTCTTAGTTTACCCTCTTTTGCAGCATGGGCTCCGTCCGTTGCAATTACTTTTTGCCATTCCTGCTGACAAGCTCCGCCCACTTTCTGGCGTGTAGTGGCATCTACCAGGGCTTTCACTAGTTCCTCCATGGACATCTTGTAAGGTGGGCTGTCTTCTTAATACAGACAATTTAGCATCCCACTTCTGACACCAACTGTGGCAGAGCGCCCCCTTCTGGCGGGATCAGCACTCTGTTTATGCAACTTTTTATGCTCTTTATGGAGGACTCTGGAGCCTTTGTATGCTTTTTACAGGCTTTAATAAGTGGTTGGCATAATATAAATAAACATAGCTTGTGGTCAGCATGAAATAAACATCTACTCAAACAGGCTTACTTACTTGCAGGAACGCCACTGACTAGCCCTGGGACCGCTAATCGGCCTGCAGGTAAAAACAGTACCTTTTGTATCACAGAGGGGTGGTACCTTTAAGTCCAGTCACTTAGCTGCAATGGATCCTCTTCTGCTTGCAGCGAATGTTCTCCTTTAAATCAGATGTAGTTACACAGCCTGATCCCACAATGGCAGCTTCACTTGCTGCTCTGGCACACTTGCTTCCCAGTCTCTGGTGCTCTCTTTCTCTCTGGAGCTCACTGGTGCTCGCTCTCTCGCTCTCTGGAGCTCTCTGGTGCTTGCTCGCTCTCTGGAGCTCTCTGGGTCCACACCCAGCCTGAAACCCCCCCTCTGCTGGTTGCTTCAGGAGGCCTTTTAAAGGAACTTCCAGCTGGGCCTGATTACACCTCAAGCTTAACTCCGTAGCTCCTGGTGTATATAATAATGTCTCAGGGATTAGTCCTCTTCCTAGCGCTGCCTCCACACTGGCCTCTGGGGCAAACCATCACACTATTTAATCTCCACACTCTCAGCATCTGGGTAAGGTCATTCTTTTTCAATGATAATGGATGAAAAGATTAAGCATATAAAAGAGTTTTTGTATCGGCATGCTTAATACTCCACAGTGATGTCATTATTCAACTTTATGTAGATATCGTTATCACTTAATTGATTCAAAATCTCTTTCATATAATCCTCATAAATCATAAACACTAGGGTACATTTCTTATTTGCTGGTGTAATGACCCCAATCTGCCATTTTATTTTCATTAGCACAATTCCTGATAGAAGACTTTGCACACACAGGAAGTTTGTATCTGCACAGTGGGAAAGTGTCTGTAACTACAGTCGGTGCTCTCCGCAGAGCTAATGGGCAGATTGTTAGTTTATAGAAACACCCACTCAGTAACAGGCATAAAAAATGACAGCCTGCAGCAAGCAATAATTGCATGTAGAAGTTGCAATATGTAAAGTTTGTGTTTATGCAGTATTTGTTTTTTCTTTTAAATAACACCTTGCAGACTATCAGATTTAGTTAAACAAAAGACCATAATTGATGATAATTGGTATGCACCGGATCACTTCACTCTATATACTGTACATTCAGACATATTTTGTTTTGTTTTTGTATGATTTGACTTTTTATTAACTGCAAATTTGTCTCTTTAATTGATTATAATTACTATAATAGGTACTGTATATACTAACTAATTATTTCCTTTTTTTTTTTTTTTTTTTTTTTTTTTTGCAGTGTTGTCCAACTCATAGCTGTCTCTTTATTTTTTTTTTATTTTTTATTTTTTTTTATTTTTTATTAAACAAACAAAATAAATACAAACTGAGATTCTTTGAACATAAATATTACAGAAAAAAAACGTCATTACATAAAATAGTTTAACATTCTTACTCATTCATTCCACAATCATTCTTAGAAGGGAAGAAAAATGAAGAGATGGAAAATCAGCTAGTTGATCCTTGATTTTCGTCCCATAATTTCCATTTCATAGGATCCAATTTAATTAAACCCCTTTGAGTATAGTTCCTTTCCAATTCGCGAGTGTGTTTTATTTTCCAAACAATGTCTGAAAATAGAGGAGCAGTCTTATTTTTCCAATTACTGATGATTAATTTTTTAGCTATTGAAAGGGTCAGGATAACAAGTGCTTTTTTCTCTGTACTGACATCGTCTGACTAACTAATTATTTCCATATAAAAAAATGTTAAAGCTGTCAGAATTTACTCTTTTTTTTTTTTTTTTTTTTTTCAACAGATGGATCCAAGATTTGGAATAACATTGGAGAAGACCACATTTGTAACACAGTAGAAAAACTATTTCCATGTTCAGAATGTGGGAAATGTTTCATTTGGGCCTCAAATCTTAATACACATGAGATGGACTCATACAGAAGAAAAACCTTTTCCATGTTCTAAATGTGGGAAATGTTTCAGTAATCTCTCAGCTCTTAATAGCCATATGAGGACTCATACAGGACAAAAGCCTTTTCCATGTTCTGAATGTGGGAAATGTTTCAGATGGGCCTCAAATCTTAATAAGCATAAGAGGACTCATACAGGAGAAAACCTTTTCCATGTTCTGAATGTGGGAAATGTTTCAGTCGTCTCTCAGTTCTTAATAGCCATAAGAGGACTCATACAGGAGAAAAACCTTTTCCATGTTCTGAATGTGGGAAATATTTCAGTCAGGTCTCACACCTTAATTCACATAAGAGCACTCATACAGGAGAAAAGCCTTTTCCATGTTCTGAATGTGGCAAATGTTTCAGTGATCTCTCAGCTCGTAATAAACATAAGAGGACTCATACAGGAGAAAAGCCTTTTCCATGTTCTGAATGTGGGAAATGTTTCAGTCACCTCTCACACCTTAATACACATAAGATGACTCATACAGGAGAAAAGCCTTTTCCATGTTCTGAATGTAGGAAATGTTTCAGTCATCTCTCAGATCTTAATAAACATAAGCGGACTCATACAGGAGAAAAGCCTTTTCCATGTTCTGAATGTGGGAAATGTTTCAGTCAGGTCTCATCTCTTAATAAACATAAGATGACTCATACAAGAGAAAAGCCTTTTCCATGTTCTGAATGTGGGGAATGTTTCAGTCATCTCTCAGCTCTTAATAAACATAAGAGGACTCATACAGGAGAAAAACATTTTTCATGTTCTGAATGTGGGAAATGTTTCAGTCGGGTCTCACACCTTAATACACATAAGAGGACTTATACAGGAGAAAATCATTTTCCATGTTCTGAATGTGGGAAATGTTTCAGTCATCTCTCAGCTCTTAATAGCCATAAGAGGACTCATACAGGAGAAAAGCCTTTTCCATGTTCTGAATGTGGGAAATGTTTCAGTCATCTCTCAGATCTTAATAAACATAAGATGACTCATACAGGAGAAAAGCCTTTTCCATGTTCTGAATGTGGGGAATGTTTCAGTCAGGCCTCACATCTCAAGCGACACATGAGAACTCACACAGGATAAACACCATTTGCATGATCTGAAACTCACATGAGAAAATGTTTCAGTAAGATTTGAAATGACACAAGAAAACTCACACAGGGTAAAGACCAGTTGTATGTATGGAATGTGGGTAATGGTTTAATATGAGTCCGCCATTACACATGAACATGACACATCATGCAATTCTACTTCTACTCATATAAATGTAAGTAATTAAAAACATTAGCAAGCTCATAAAGATCTATGGATATCTGAGTTGTAAATCACATTAATAGAGCAGTAAGTTGTACTAATGTATCAGCTTGTATTATTACAATACATGATATGATGCTGGACTGTGCATTGCTGCTTTTTGCTTGGTTACCAAAAACCTTTCGATTTAAGGGATCCAGAACGTATAGACTTTGCTCTACACCATCATGCTGAGCACTCATAATACATTTGTGGACCTGTAAACTAAGCTATATATATTTTTTATATAATCTTTATATTTTTTTAACCTTAATAGCCCCTTCCATTCATTTTCCTATTTTCTATGTACATTTGTTTCATCAAACAAAGCAATGAGTTTAAAGGGATTGAAAATAAAAAAAAATATGCTTTTAGGTACGGAAAGACTCATAAATGTCAATAAAGTTATTTTTTAATTGATTAAGAATTGTCTGGGATATTTCTTGATTTAATCATATATCACCCTCATCCACTGTTCCCTCTAAGCTGTGCGCGCACAAATACCCTGAGATGAGCGCACACAACTAAACATGGAGTGCACACAGATCCCTAGGGGGATATGTAATCTTAGTTTTCCCAATTAACTTTTTCCACACTAGGAGAAATAGATCTCCATTGACCCTTTTCCTTTTGCCGGTGCTCCCTTTGAGATAGCGCTGGTGGGGATGGAGAAACTCGATAGGGCAAATCTGGTGCTGATGTCAGATGTCGACGTCCGACATTAGCTTGCTCTCTCAAAGCATCAGAGTCATTTACCCTTCCATGCTGAGTAAACAACATTTCAATGTGTGCACATAACAAATCAAAGAATCACACAGGACAAAAGGAAAAGGGTCAATGGAGATCTATTTCTCCCTGGGTGGAAACAATTAATTGGGAAAACGTTATAAGCACATTACAAAGAAAGGAATCATACATTGCAAAACTAAATGGATATAGGGTCAATGGAGATATATTTCTTAATGGGTGGAAAAAGGTTCATGGGAAAACTAAAATTAAATATCCACCTGTAGGGAATTAGAAATGAATGTTCTTTCATGTGGAATTAGTACGTGATGCCACCAGGCTGGTGGAGATAGAGACTGAGTACTTGGTGGGAACAAAGAACAGAATCTGTGGTTAAATGACTGAAGATATTTAGAATATCTGAAGAGTTACTATTTAGTAAAAATAGTGCACTTTTATGGTATACTATGGCCTTGATTCAATTGAGCTGTCGTTGTTTACAGGAGCCCGTAAACTAATTTGCTGTTCAATTGGCGTCTTTTTGCAAGCTGCAAACGATCTACGGGTTACAGGCTGAAAATCCCTCCGGTTGTAAAAATAGTAACTTACAACCCATCTAAGCCTTTGATCTTTCAAGCTTGCAACAGTTATAATCGCAAAATCGCTATTCAATTGCTACAGTTCCTCAAGCCCGCAAATATTTTCTCACCTGTAAATGTCAAATGTAGAAGGAAATCCAAAGGGTACCAGATAGGACTCACAAGGGGGTTTAACCCCTGTTGGTAGCACTGTAAATGTAAATAAAAAATTTGGAGGGCAGTGTTGGTGTTACATACCCCGGGGATAAGTGACTGAGTCAGGGCAGTGTTGGCGTTACATACCCCGGGCATGAGTGACTGAGCCAGGACAGTGTTAGGGTTACATTCCCAGGGCATAAGTGACTGAGTCAGGGCAGTGTTAGGGTTACATTCCCCCTGCATGAGTGACTAAGCCAGAGTAGTGTTGGCGTTACATACCCCAGGCATGAGTGACTGAGCAAGGGCAGTATTGGCGTTACATTCCCCGGGCATTAATGACTGAGTCAGGGCAGTTTTTGCGTTACTTTCCCCGGGCATGAGTGACTGAGTCAGGGTAGTGTTGGCGTTACATATCCCCGGGCATGAGTGACTGAGCCAGGGCAGAGTTGGCGTTACATTCCCCGACATGAGTGACTGATCCAGGGCAGTGTTGGCGTTACATTCCCCGGGCATGAGTGACTGAGCCAGGGCAGTGTTGGCGTTACATTCCCCGACATGAGTGACTGAGCCAGGGCAGTGATGGCGTTACATTCCCCGGGCATGAGTGACTGAGTCAGGGCAGTGTTGGCGTTACATTCCCCGGGCATGAGTGACTGAATCAGGGCAGTGTTGGCATTACATTCCCCGGGCATGAGTGACTGAGCCAGGGCAGTGTTAGGGTTACATTCCCCGGGCATAAGTGACTAAGTCAGGGCAGTGTTAGGGTTACATCCCCCCGGCATGAGTGACTGAGCAAGTGCAGTGTTGGCGTTACATTCCCCGAGTCAGGGCAGTGTTGGCGTTACATTCCCCGACATGAGCGACTGAGTCAGGGCCGTGTTGGCGTTACATTCCCCGGGCATTAGTGACGGAGTCAGGGCAGTGTTGGCGTTACTTTCCCCGGGCATGAGTGACTGAGTCAGGCCAGTGTTGGCGTTACATACCCCGGGCATGAGTGACTGAGCCAGGGCAGAGTTGGCGTTACATTCCCCGACATGAGTGACTGAGCCAGAGCAGGGTTGGCGTTACATTCCCCGGGCATGAGTGACTGAGCCAGGGCAGTGTTGGCGTTACATTCCCTGGGCATGAGTGACTGAGTGAGGGCAGTGTTGGCGTTATATTCCCCGGGCATGAGTGACTGAGTCAGGGCAGTGTTGGCGTTACATTCCCCGGGGATAAGTGACTGACGCAGGGCAGTGTTGGTGTTACATACCCCGGGCATGAGTGACTGAGTCAGGGCAGTGTTGGCGTTACATAACCCGAGTATGAGTGACTGAGCCAGGGCAGTGTTGGCATTACATTTCCCGGGGATAAGTGACTGACGCAGGGCAGTGTTGGTGTTACATACCCCGGGCATGAGTGACTGAGCCAGGGCAGTGTTGGCGTTACATTACCCGGGCATGAGTGACTGAGTGAGGGCAGTGTTGGCGTTAAATTCCCCGAGCATGAGTGACTGAGCCAGGGCAGTGTTGGCGTTACATTCCCCGGGCATGAGTGACTGAGTCAGGCCAGTGTTGGCGTTACATACCCCGGGCATGAGTGACTGAGCCAGGGCAGAGTTGGCGTTACATTCCCCGACATGAGTGACTGAGCCAGAGCAGGGTTGGCGTTACATTCCCCGGGCATGAGTGACTGAGCCAGGGCAGTGTTGGCGTTACATTCCCTGGGCATGAGTGACTGAGTGAGGGCAGTGTTGGCGTTATATTCCCCGGGCATGAGTGACTGAGTCAGGGCAGTGTTGGCGTTACATTCCCCGGGGATAAGTGACTGACGCAGGGCAGTGTTGGTGTTACATACCCCGGGCATGAGTGACTGAGTCAGGGCAGTGTTGGCGTTACATAACCCGGGTATGAGTGACTGAGCCAGGGCAGTGTTGGCATTACATTTCCCGGGGATAAGTGACTGACGCAGGGCAGTGTTGGTGTTACATACCCCGGGCATGAGTGACTGAGCCAGGGCAGTGTTGGCGTTACATTACCCGGGCATGAGTGACTGAGTGAGGGCAGTGTTGGCGTTAAATTCCCCGAGCATGAGTGACTGAGCCAGGGCAGTGTTGGCGTTACATTCCCCGGGCATGAGTGACTGAGTCAGGGCAGTGTTGGCGTTACATTCCCCGGGCATGAGTGACTGAGCCAGGGCAGTGTTGGCTTTACATTCCCCGGGTGCAGCACTGCACCCTCCAGCCGAATGTACATTTGTGTAAGTGAGGAGTGAAAGCTGCTGCTGCTAGAACAGCACTCACTGACACATATACTTAGCAGAGCATCCTATGTGCAGCTAATCTATGCCACTTTATTATGTAATTTCATTTTCAAATTTCAAGCAATGTATGCTAGTGAGCTTAAGACACAATAACATTGATTATCACCTGACTTACTCTCCTTGCAAAATGTTGCACAATAGACATTTTTAGCATACACATACTCTATGATTCCTTGGATGAAGAAGCAATAAGAAATGTCTGGTTAAAAAAAGGAATATAAGAATCAAAGTCTATTTACTCCTGAGATAAAAAATGATGGCAATGTCCATGTTTTCCTAGACCAAACAACAAGAGAAATTGAGAAACTATATGCAAAAAGAAAGAGAGGTAAATCAATCTCTATACTCAATATGACAGGAGAAGAGAAAAAAGCTCCAGGAGATCTAAAAACTGCCAATATAATAATCAAGCGCTCTTACATACAAAATACATACTCTGCTGAGTTGTGCGCTCTTGTTGTTGCCGAATCATAAAATCATCAATATATTCCTGGATAGCTGTCGGCTAAAAAAATAATAATAATAACAGATCATAAAGAAATTATCACTAAAATTATATAGACATATTATTATTATTTTTCTTTTTTAAATCAAATATATAACTTTACAACAAACATACAAAAGGACATAACTGTAAAAAAATCTTTAAAAATAGCATCTAGACTTAAATATACAGTAAACGGTGCTACATATTTTTAAAATATATTTATGAACAACAAATACACCGGACACAAGCGCTAACTTTAAAAAAATACATTTATGAGTACAAATAGCGACAAACAATTTGTTCTAACCATAATAACACATACATTGTAAACAGCGTTGAGAAAATTATATACTATCTAATAAAAGAGAGATTTACTATCTAATGTGAGTAAGGGATTTACTATCTAATATAAGTGAGGAATTTACTATCTAATATGAGTGAGGGATTTACTATCTAATGTGAGTGAGGGATGTACTATCTAATATGGGGGATTTACTATCTAATATAAGTGAGGGATTTACTATCTAATATGGGGGATTTACTATCTAATATGAGGGATTTACTATCTAATATAAGTGAAGGATTTACTATCTAATATGAGTGAGGGATTTACTATCTAATATGAGTGAGGGATTTACTATCTAACATAAGTGAGGGATTTACTATCTAATATGAGTGAGGGATTTACTATCTAATATAAGTGAGGCATTTACTATCTAACATAAGTGAGGGATTTACTATCTAATATGAGTGAGGGATTTACTATCTAACATAAGTGAGGGATTTACTATCTAATATGAGTGAAGGTTTTTCTATATAATATAAGTGAGGGATTTACTATCTAACATATGTGAGGGATTTACTATCTAATATGAGTGAGGGATTTACTATCTAATATAAGTGAGGGATTTACTATCTAATATGGGGGATTTACTATCTAATATGAGGGATTTACTATCTAATATAAGTTAGGGATTTACTATCTAATATAAGTGAGGCATTTACTATCTAATATAAGTGAGGGATTTACTATCTAACATATGTCAGGGATTTACTATCTAATATGGGGGATTTACTATCTAATATGAGGGATTTACTATCTAATATAAGTGAGGGATTTACTATCTAATATAAGTGAGGCATTTACTATCTAATATAAGTGAGGGATTTACTATCTAACATAAGTGAAGGATTTACTTTCTAATATGAGTGAGGGATTTATTATCTAACATAAGTGAGGGATTTACTATCTAATATGAGTGAGGGATTTACTATCTAATATAAGTGAGAGATTTACTATCTAACATATGTGAGGGATTTACTATCTAATATGAGTGAGGGATTTACTATCTAATATGAGTGAGGGATTTACTATGTAATATAAGTGAGAGATGTACTATCTAATGTGAGTGAGGGATTTACTATGTAATATAAGTGAGAGATTTACTATCTAACATAAGTGAGGGATTCACTATCTAATATGAGTGAGGGATTTACTATCTAACATAAGTGAGGGATTTACTATCTAATATGAGTGAGGAATTTACTATGTAATATAAGTGAGAGATTTACTATCTAATGTGAGTGAGGGATTTACTATCTAATATGAGTGAGGGATTTACTGTCTAATATAAGTGAGGGATTTACTATCTAACATAAGTGAGGGATTTACTATCTAATATGAGTGAGGGATTTACTATCTAACATAAGTGAGGGCTTTACTATCTAATATTAATGAGGGATTTACTATCTAACATAAGTGAGGGATTTACTATCTAATATGAGTGAGGGATTTACTATGTAATATAAGTGAGAGATTTACTATCTAATGTGAGTGAGGGATTTACTATCTAATATGAGTGAGGGATTTACTGTCTAATATAAGTGAGGGATTTACTATCTAACATAAGTGAGGGATTTACTATCTAATATGAGTGAGGGATTTACTATCTAATATAAGTGAGGGCTTTACTATCTAATATGAGTGAGGGATTTACTATCTAACATAAGTGAGGGATTTACTATCTAATGTGAGTGAGGGATTTACTATGTAATATAAGTGAGAGATTTACTATCTAACATAAGTGAGGGATTCACTATCTAATATGAGTGAGGGATTTACTATCTAACATAAGTGAGGGATTTACTATCTAATATGAGTGAGGGATTTACTATGTAATATAAGTGAGCGATTTACTATCTAATGTGAGTGAGGGATTTACTATCTAATATGAGTGAGGCATTTACTATCTAATATAAGTGAGGGATTTACTATCTAACATAAGTGAGGGATTTACTATCTAATATGAGTGAGGGATTTACTATCTAACATAAGTGAGGGATTTACTATCTAATATGAGTGAGGGATTTACTATCTTATATAAGTGAGGGATTTACTATCTAATAAAAGACAGATTTACTATCTATCTGAGTGAAGGATTTACTATCTTCTTGGTCCTAGTCCCAAGTAATCCCTGATAGTGACCATCTTACAACAACTACAAAGACCTTTCTTACATCCTCCCAGTCCCTCCCACCAGCTCGGTCTCTATTACCCCCTTATATGCTGATTCCACCGTCTGTCCCCGCTCCATGATGTGACCTCACATCAGTTGGACATGACTGAACAACCAAAGAACAACATGATGGCTTTAGCATCTGTTTCTGTTTGTTCTCTTCTAGTTTTCTATTCTTCATGGGGGAATAAGACATGTATGGGGAAACAACCCAGCCCCATGACACTCACTGATGAGATTCAGGACTGTACATTAGAGATGTCGCGAATAGTTCGCCGGGGGACTGTTCCCGGCGAACATAGCATGTTCGCGTTCGCGGCGAACTGCGAACATATGCAATGTTCGATCCGCCCCCTATATTTTATCATTGACCAAACTTTGACCCTGCATCTCACAGTCAGCAGACACATTCCAGCCAATCAGCATCATACCCTGCCTTCCAGACCCTTCTACCTCATGGACAGCAGCCATTTTGGAATCATAACTAACTTCCAGTCTTACTGAGAGGAGGGAGAGTGTAGGTGATGCTGATCGAATAGGGAAATAAATAGCTAGGCAAGTTTATTCAGTGTCCAGTGCAGTGCTGAAGGACTCAGATCAGATCTCTGCTGTAAACACAGCACCCCAAAAAGCCCTTTTTAGGGCTATAACATATTTTTTTTTTTTTCTGTCTAATCATTTGCCTGTCTCCCTGCTAGCCCCTGCTAGCAAGTGTGTGTGTCGGGCTCACAGCTTATACTGTGTGTGCACAGTGTAACCAATAGAATCTTGTTTACTAGTTGTCTACTTTTAAAAAAACAAAACTTTTATTTTGTTAAATCTTAGTTCATTTGCCTGACCGCCAATCTAAGTTCATTTGCCTGACCGCTAGCCAGTGTGTGTGTCAGGCTTTCAAGTATTGTGCAAAGTTCAACCAATCCAATCTAGTTGGGGTACCAGCAGTCTACATTTAAAAAAACAATAATTTTATTTTCTTAAATCTAAATTCATTTGCCTGACCGCCAATCTAAGTTAATTTGCCTGACCGCTAGCCAGTGTGTGTGTCAGGCTTACAAGTACTGTGCCAAGTTCAACCAATCCAATCTAGTTGGGGTACCAGCAGTTTACATTTAAAAAAACAATAATTTTATTTTCTTAAATCTAAGTTCATTTGCCTGACCGCCAATCTAAGTTCATTTGCCTGACCGCTAGCCAGTGTGTGTGTCCTGCTTTCAAGTACTGTGCCAGAGAGCATGTTGTGTGCATGCTTGAGCTCCAAACAAAAGGCTTTTTAGGGTCTTAGTCCCTCAAATACAAGTTTTATTTTAACACCTTTCTGTTTATAAGCACTTTGTGCACGGTGTTGTTCATTTTTGGGAGTTTTTGTGGTATTTTTCTTAGTTTAATTTAAGTTTTAGTTTTCTGGGAGCCAAGCTCAGCTCTCTATCCCAGGAGAGTGAGCTGTCTCCTGGATACTTTGCCACACCCCTCCCTTAGCACTTTCACTCCTGGAGCTTTTTTACTTTGACTCTTTTTCTTTTAAAAAGTTTATTAGGTTTTGTTGACGTTTTTGTTTGTTTGGTGTTGGGTTTTATGTTTTGGGGGGAGAGAAGACAAGTAACATCTTTGTAGGCAGTGGGGGAGTTGAAGTTTTGTTTAAAAGGCTTTTTTTTTTTTTTTTTTTTAACATCTGACACAGAGACACAGAGGGGTTAAAAGCCTCTGTGTTCTCTGTGTTGTTGCAATTAGCAACACATTGCAACAGGCCATTAACCCTTCCACTGCCAAACATCATCTCTCTCTCTCCCTTAGTTTTGTCTTTTTGTTTCTTTTTCACACTTTTATATTTAAAAAAAAAAAGAAAACAGTAAAAAATCATAAAACAAAAAATAAAAATAAATAAAACAAATAATCTAAAAAAAAAGGGTCTAAACATGAGGGATAAGTCCACTAAGAAGCCTCAGGGGTCAAAAGGGGGAATAATGGCCCCTGAAAATCCTAGCTGCAGCACTGCACAGCATAGGCCCCAGGCAGATAAGGCAGCCCCAGCTCCTGGTGGTTCTGCCAGCAGACCTACCCCTGTGGCTAATACCTGGTCACAGGTGGTTTCTGCTGGCCCCAGTAATACCACCGCTGGGGCTGAGGGGCAGATCACCAGGAAGCATGGGGTTAAATGTCAGATGTCTGGGGTCTACAGCATTGATATCTATCTGCGTGCTGCAGCTAATGTCATCAGCCCCTCTGTTATAGTAGCAGCCAGCAAAATGTACGGTAAAGCAGTTTTTTTTACCCGTACTCTGGCTGCTGCACACATTCTTATACAGAGAGGCATCACAGTGGGGGGATTATATGTCCCAATAGAACCCCTGGAAGGGTTGGGCACAAAAGTAACACTCTCTAATGTGCCCCCCTTCCTACCAGACTCCCTCCTGCGCCCCCACCTGCTAACCCTAGGGGAAGTAAAAACACCATTTATTAAAATTCCCCTGGGGTGCAGAGAGAGAGCACTTCGTCATGTGCTCTCTTTCAAGAGGCAGGTACAAATGTGCCTGCCTCAGGGCGCAGAAAACATAGAGGGGTCTTTTGGGGTTCCATTTGAGGGGGTGCTGTACAGGATTTTTTACAGCACTACGGAGGTGCAGTGCTATCATTGCAAAGGGTTGGGGCATACACGTAGGAATTGTCCTAATGTAAAGCATCATGCCCCAGCCCCAGCAAATGGCACCTCCGTCAGTACGGCACCCATCCCCGCTGAGCCCATAACAGCGGGGACCTCAAGGATCATAGCCCCCCCACAGAGCTCAGGCAAGGAGGCCGTTCCTCAAGCCACCACCACGGCCTCCAAACCCCCTTCTTCCCCAAAAAAGCAATCTGTGTCTGTGGTCTCCAGCAAGACTGCAGACACGGGGAAAAAGGGGAAGAATGTCACCGGTCCTCCCAGTGTCACAGCTGCATCTCCCAAGTCCCAATCTGCCCCCACCATAATTACATCAGTTAGTGTGGGGGCACAGTGTAAGCAGAGGGATAATAAGCCCTCTGCAGGGGAGGCAGCTAGTGGCAGCTCCTCTTCCAGGAGTGACGTCCCCAGGAAGAGGAAGCATAAAACCAACAGGGAGGTTGCTGATAAGTGGGAAGTGCTCTATAGTGGAGCACCTCCCTCTAAAAGCAAGAAGAGGAACAAAACATCTCCTCCTCATCCGGTGACATTGTCTGGCCCAGTTATTAAGCTCAGCCAGCCGGTGCCAGACCACACATCTCTCTCTCCAGACCCTATAGGGGTTAATGTGGAAAAGGGTCTGGAGGAAAAGCAGGGGCAAGAGGGTCTCCCAAGTGAGGCAGGGGTAGACAAGAAAGATCAGGTTCTGCCTCTGGCCTTTGAGGGGGGACCCAACAAAGCCCCTGCTGAATGGGTAGTCAGTGTCCCTGAGGTGCTGAGCTTCAAGGGCACCAGTCAGTCTCCTCCTCCAGTGTCACTCTCTAGTGACGTACCTCAGGCTTTGTTAGAGCCCCAGGCCGAGTCACTACTGGAGGGGGGGAATATAGGCATGACCCCCATTCAGGACCCCATGGATTTGTCTGTCAGGGGGGATGTGGCACAAGGGGAAGTGGAAATGGGGGAGGGTGATAAAACAGGTTTTCCTGTTAACATCATGGGAGAGCCTGTCTACCCTCCTCAGCCGTCCACTGACCCTAACATCGGTGCCATCCAAGCTGAGCAAGCAGCGGTGGAACTGGCAGAGGAGGCATATAAAGCCTCCAAGGCTTCCATTAAGGAAGCCATGCCAGCCACTGCTGTCCAGCCAGCTACCCCTGAATGCACTCCTGAAGCTACAGGGGTGCAGCAGCAATCCAAGGGTCCATTATTTACCTTGAAGGGTGCTAAAGGGACTCCTTCTGTATCATCTAAGAGGGGGTCCCTGAGAATAAAGCTGAGGAAACTGACTCCAGCCGGGGAGGATGGAGTAAAAGCCCTCAGCCAAGAGGAGCCCAGGGGTGACCCACTAGAAGGAACATCAGATTCTGGGTGGGTTATCCCTGTCAAGGAAATAGATCTATTCCTTGAGAGCACCCTTCATGGACAAAAGAAAAGGAAGGTGCGGCTGGCCTTGGAGAGGTGGAAGAATATGTCGTTTATTCTCCACTCTCTCCAGCAATATCTAGTGGTCAGCACTAGGGCCAAGAATTCTGGGACTGCGGAGCATCTCCGCGTCCGGAAATTCTATAAAATGTGCGTGTCCTATCAGCAGTCTCAAGGGTCTGAGGAACGCACAATTCCTGACACGCAGTAATGGCTTTGCACATCAGCACGCTGAATACCAATGGCTGTCAAGACAGTTTCCGCAGGTTCCAGGTACTCTCCTATTTATATCAGGGAGGGTACTCTGTGAGCTTCCTGCAGGAAACTCACACCACTCCAGAGGCTGAGGCCTCGTGGAAACTGGAGTGGAGAGGCAGGGTCTTCTTCAGCCACTTCACATCGGCGTCATGTGGAGTGGTGACCCTGTTCTCAGAGTCTTTTCAGCCAGAGCTGCTGCTTGTGAAAGCTGTTATCCCAGGCCGTCTAATCCACCTCCGGGTCCGAGAGCAGGGTAGCATCATTAACCTAGTTAATATATATGCCCCTGCTGGAGGGCTCGAGAGAGTGAGGTTCCTCGCCAGACTGTCCCAGTTTTTGGAGACGGTTGACGCAGATGAGTGTTTGGTACTCGGGGGTGATTTCAACTGCACCCTCGACGCTCTGGACCGGAATAGTCCAGAGCCGTACCCGCCTTCTGCGTCAGCCCTGCGGGAGATCATCGCCCGCTTCTCCCTGGAGGACATCTGGCGAGAGCAGAACCCAGGGGCATCAGACGGTTTCACCTACGTCAGGGTGAGAGCCGGTCTGTTGTCCCACTCCCGGATCGACAGACTATATATATCTAGTCACTATATGTCACGAGTCGGTTCTTGTGTCATTAGGCTGGCTCCGTTCACAGACCACAACTGTGTGTCTGTGACAGTGGCGCTAACGCCAACAGCGCCACGAGCCGCCTATTGGCACTTCAACAATGCTTTGTTGAAGGACCAGGGGCTCGTGACATTGATCCGGGAGTTTTGGACGGACTGGAGGGGTTGCAAGGGGGACTTTGCCACGTTAAAACTGTGGTGGGACGTGGGCAAGGTTCATTTGCGACTTCTGTGTCAGGAATATACCAAGGGTGCGAGTGGGCAGCGCAAAGCTGAGTTGGAGTCACTCCGGGGGGAGGTACTCCATCTGGAGCAGAGGCTGTTCACTTGTAGGGACCAATCCCTGCAGAGCGAGTATGTAGAGAGGAAGGGTGTCCTCTGTGACCTGGAACGACACCAGGCCAAGGGGGCATACGTGCGCAGCCGCTTAGGTTTTCTCAAAGATCTAGACCGCGGCTCGCGCCTCTTCTACTCACTGGAGAAAAAGGGGGGTAACAGTAGGCACATCACCTGTCTTCTAGATGAAGACGGTGCCCCCCTTACAGATCCGGAGAGTATCCGGGATAGAGCCCGGAACTTTTATAAAGATCTTTACTCTCCGGATCCCATTTCTCCAGACGCCTGCAGGGTGCTATGGGAGGGGCTCCCCACAGTCAGTGAGGGTGTAAGAGAGCGGCTTGATATACCACTATCTTTTCAAGAGCTCTCTGAAGCCCTCCGTGCCATGTCCTGTGAGAAGTCTCCAGGACTGGACGGACTGACTGTAGAGTTTTTCCAATTTTTCTGGGAGACTCTGGGACCTGATT
The DNA here is from genome assembly GCA_027410445.1 of Discoglossus pictus. Taxonomy (NCBI): domain Eukaryota; kingdom Metazoa; phylum Chordata; class Amphibia; order Anura; family Alytidae; genus Discoglossus; species Discoglossus pictus. Next base: position 12,186,885 of record JAPZIH010000711.1, on the reverse strand, counting down.
TCCATCTGGTCCTTGGGGAAGCCCTGGAGACCGGGGAGATGCCCCTGTCTTGTCGCAGGGCAGTACTTGCCCTGCTGCCCAAAAAGGGGGATCTCCGGCTTATTAAGAACTGGCGACCGGTCTCTCTGCTCAGCACGGACTACAAGATTGTAGCTAAAGCCATCTCGCTTAGACTTGGGTCTGTGCTGGCAGAATTGGTTCACCCTGACCAGTCCTATGCGATCCCGGGCCGGACTATCTTTGATAGTATCTTTCTGGTCCGGGATCTATTGCATTATTCTCGCAGGACTGGTCTGTCACTCGCCTTTCTCTCTTTAGATCAAGAGAAGGCGTTTGACAGGGTGGACCATGGTTACCTCATAGCCACTCTGCAAGCGTGCGGCTTTGGCCCACAGTTTGTGGGCTTTATAAGAACGCTGTACGCCTCTGCAGAGTGTTTACTTAAAATCAATTGGTCCCTAACAGCACCTTTGGTATTTGGACGAGGGGTGCGTCAAGGATGTCCCTTGTCTGGACAGTTATATGCACTGGCCATTGAGCCTTTCCTCTGCCTACTGAGGAAAAGGCTCACAGGGCTGGTGCTAAAAGATCCAGACATGCGGATTGTCCTTTCAGCTTATGCTGACGATGTGCTCCTCGTGGCCCAGGATCCAGTTGATCTTGAGCTGGCAAAACAGTGCCAGGAGGTATATTCAGCTGCCTCCTCCGCTCAGATCAACTGGTCCAAATGCACAGGCCTTTTAGAGGGTAACTTACAGGTGGACTCTTTGCCTCCCACGTTTCGTGACATCACGTGGGAGGCAGATGTCATTAAATATCTGGGGGTCTACCTGTCCGCTGCGGACGCTTCCGTCCCAGACAACTGGAGGGAGTTAGAGGGCAGTGTCCTCTCTCGTCTGGGATGATGGAGGGGTCTAGCAAAAATGCTTTCCCTTAGGGGGCGGACTCTAGTGGTGAATCAGCTGGTGGCTTCTCAGATCTGGCACCGGCTGATTTGTCTGAGTCCGACCCCCGAGTTTGTCACCAATATCCAGAGGAATTTGTTAGATTTCCTCTGGATGGGAAGGCATTGGGTCTCTGCAGGGGTGGCAAGTCTGCCTTTGGTGGAGGGTGGACAGGGAGTAGTTTGTGTGTGCTCCCAGTTGTCCACCTTCCGCCTTCAGTACCTGCAGAGATACCTATATGCAGATCCCTCTCCGCAGTGGTGCGCACTGGCATCCAGCTTTTATCGCCAGTTGCGCAACCTGGGGTATGACCGGCAATTATTTCTGATCAGGCCCGAGGGGTTTGGGAGAGACCTCTCTGTGTTGCCGGCATACTACCAGGAAACCCTCAAGGCCTGGAGCATGGTCTCCGTGACCAGGCAGGGCGTGCCTTTGGGGGATGAAATATTCACAGAGCCCCTGCTATTTAATGCAACAGTGGGGGCTCCAATGTTACAGTCCCCCAGTATCATCCGCCGCCTTAGTCATGCACGGATGACCCGAGTCGGGGATCTCCTGGAATACGGGCGTTCTGATTGGGTGTCACCCCAGGAGCTTGCGCTCCGTTTGGGATATGTGACGCCCAAAGTCTCAGGGCGCTTGCTCCAGGAGATTAGAGATGCCATCTCCCCCGACTCGCGCACCTTCCTTCGCGGGGCTTTGCAGGCCGGAGTGCCACATGCACCTTTCAACACCCCTTCTCCGGCTGTTTGCATTGGACACAAGCCCCGTGTTTCCCCTCAGGCTCCTCCTGTCCCCAACCTCTCGAGGTTGAGGGACATACCCTCGGCATGCTTTCGCGGCATGCCGAGGAAGAGCTTATATTCTCTCGTGCTCCATACAGTGCACTTCCTTGCCCTCGTGACCCGTCCCGATACCATCTGGAGGCGGGTCCTACCAGCTGACGAGGGCAAGAGGCCCCGGTGGAGGGAACTTTATTCTGATTTAGTTCCACGACCCACCGGGGACTTGAGTTGGAGAGTGCTCCATGGTGCACTGAGCACGGGAGAGTACTTAGCTAAATTCACGGACTCTCCCTCCACTTGTCCATTCTGTGGCAAGGGAGAGTCCGTGTATCATGTTTATTTTAGTTGCGCCAGACTGCAGCCCCTCTTGTCACTCTTGAGGGGCCTCCTCCTGCAGTTCTGGCTGCATTTCTCCCCTCACATTTTTATTTTTGGGCGCCCAGTGTCCCGGGGCAATAAGGCCAGGGACCTCCTCGTCAACCTGCTCCTGGCATTAGCCAAGTTGGCTATATATAAGTCCAGGAAGCAGTGTTTGATAGGGGGGGATCCCTTGTCACCTGAGGCCATGTTCCGGGTGCTGGTGCGCTCCCGTATCCGGGCAGAGTACCACCTGGCTTTGTCTACTGGGGGAATGGATAAGTTTGTCTCCCAGTGGGCTGTAGATGGTGTGCTCTGCTCGGTATCCCCCCATCCGGTTTCTTTTTCTTTCAACCTCCTAATATGATTTTTATTTAGTTTACAGAAAATGTTTTCTCATAATTTTAAAATACACTGTGCCAAGTTCAAAAAATCCAATCTAGTTGGGGTACCAGCAGTCTACATTTAAAAAAACAAAAATTTTATTTTCTTAAATCTAAGATCATTTGCCTGACCGCCAATCTAAGTTAATTTGCCTGACCGCTAGCCAGCTGGAAGAGGATTTTGAGGAAGAGGAGTCAGAGGAGGAATGTGGCTTTGAGGGGGAGGAGGAAGACCAATCACAACAGGCATCCCAGGGTGCTCGTTGTCACCTATCTGGTACCCGTGGTGTTGTACGTGGCTGGGGGGAAGAACATATCTTCAGCGAGATCACTGAGGACGAGGAACGGGACATGGGTAGCTCGGCATCCAGCCTTGTGCAAATGGGGTCTTTCATGCTGTCGTGCCTGTCGCAGGCCCCTCGTATAAAAAGGCTGAAGGGGAACGACCTGTACTGGGTGTGCACGCTACTAGACCCCCGGTATAAGCAGAAAGTGCCTGAAATGTTACCAAATTACTGCAAGTCAGAAAGGATGCAGCAGGTCCAAATCAAATTAACAAGTATGCTTTACACAGCATATAAGGGTGATGTCCCAGCACAAGGGCAATATAACAGGGGAAGAGGTGAAAGTAATCCACCTCCCACGACCACGCCGGCAAGGACAGGACGTTTAAAAGACGTGTTTTTGATGGAGGACATGCAGAGCTTTTTCAGTCCTACGCATCGCAACAGCCCTTCGGGATCCACCCTCAGAGAACGACTTGACCGACAGGTAGCAGACTACCTCGCCTTAACTGCAGATATCGACACTCTGAGGAGCGATGAACCCCTTGACTACTGGGTATGCAGGCTAGACCTGTGGCCTGAGCTATCCCAATTTGCAATTGAACTTTTGGCCTGCCCCGCTTCAAGTGTCCTGTCAGAAAGGACCTTCAGTGGAGCAGGAGGTTTTGTCACCGAGAAGAGAAGTCGCCTAGGGCAAAAAAGTCTAGATTGCCTCACCTTTATAAAGATGAATAAGGGATGGATCCCGAAGGCACTGACACTGGGCGATACATTCGACTGAAAAAGGCCTGATGAGATGAGCTGCCTTCGCCTAAAAATGGTCCACACGCTGCTGTATGTTATCTGTGAATGCCGGATGACTAGCGTGACTTATCCGCCACCAACTATTGTTCAAGAAGACGCAATGTTTTACGGCACTTTCTGCCTGGGGAACAAAGGTTAATTTTTCTGGCCGCTGCAACAGCGGCGGCTGCAACAATATCTAATTTTTGAATTTCTATTTTTATGTCAGAAAGCGTACGGCATGTAATGAAAAAGAAAGCATATTGAACAGTCTTGCATAACACAACAGTTGTGCAAAAATAAATATTTACAATGAAGACATTTTGTTAAAATTAGGTGGCTAGGCCTTCTTATTTTTACTTTTTTGGTTAATACATTTTCTTTTTTTTTACTGTGATTGCAATTTTTAAGAGAAACCTAAGACATGGTAAAACAGACAATAGTAAAGAGTATATCAGCAGTTAACACCAAAGTCCTATTATCTATCATCACTCCAGCAGTATTAGCTTATTATTTACAGTATCTAACCTGCGCAGTCACCCTTGGGTTACCCTAGGGCAGGCTTCAGTAGGCGACCTCTCCTTTTCTCGGATGATTTTGCCGCCGGATGTTTCTGAAGGGTCTCCTCCAGGGCTCCCCCACTCCGGTCCTTCCCCCCGAGTCGCTTCAACCATTAACAAATGTTTTATTATATTAGGGGGGCACTAAATGGGGATGTTATCCAGGGATCCCAAATTGTCTGGAACTGGGTGATTCTATCCAAGACTACATGGTTAAATCTCTCGTTGAGCAGTAAATAGTTGATTTTCTTTATTAATTCCTGAAAGTTTTAATTTGGGGTTTTCCAACTACTAGCTATGTGTATTTTTTCTTTCAAAAAATATTTTATTAGGTCAGGTAATTTATCATATTCAAACAACCATTTCCATGTTACATATATATCCATACATGTTAATACATCACTGAGTTACCTTATCTCTATTAATACTCAGTTTACCCCTTTCCATTCCATAATCTTGGAGCTTATAATATATCCAGGGCTAGTATGTTATCTGGATTTGGTTGTACCTGTAGCCTAAAAATATATATATATATTTTACTTTTCAGTTATTAATATAGCTTTAATTCAGTTTGTTTTAAGTTGATTCCCTTTAAGTCTTGAATCCGACTATAATTGGGGAAAAAAATAACGAGTTTTAACATTTTACATGTTGGGAAAGGGAAAGGTCCACAAACATCCTCCTTTTTTACATAAATATGATGTAAAATATAGCACTTACCTCCGTCCTCCACCCCTCTAAGGATCCACACACACCTCCATCCATCCTGTTCTCTTGAGAATATCCTCTCCCATTTAGGGGAGCCCATATTCCGGACCTAAATTTCTTTAATTGTCTCCAGATGATATGCTATCCCTTAATTGCAGCCACGGAGACCATATATCTCAAAATGTATCCATGGAGTTGTCTACTAAATGGGTAAGGAGTTCATTTATAAGGATAAAGTTTAATTTATTTTTAACCACCTGAAAGTGTAGAGTATGCGATTTCCATTGTCTGGCTATATGGTTCTTTGTGGCCAACATGAATGAACTTTAATAGCCTATTTTGAGCGGGCCAGAGACAGACATGCGGAACACCCAGCATGCAGTTTTCTATACTAGCAGAAATCTGAATCTTAAACATTTTAGAAGCTAGTAAGCATGTTTCTTCCCATAGTCTTATGACTGCCGAACACTCCCACCAGACATGAATAAATGTAGCCTCATTACCACTGTTCCTAAAACATGAGCTGCTCCGTTTTGGATCCCATTTATTTAGCTTAAAAGGAGTAATATATGTCCTGTGTAGGACCTTTATTGAAGTCTCAAGCAGACTATAATTTAAAGATCCCCTACTTAAGCCTTGCCAACTTTTATCCCATGTGCTGTCTGCCAACTCGGTGCCCAAATCCCTCTCCCAGGCTTTGGTATAGTCTGGTTTGTTTGCCCATGAGTTTTCATTAAATAGTTCATACATGAGGCTAATAATACCAGGCTGAAAGGGGGAATCCCTACATTTTTTGAGTAGCCAGGTGTTTCTTTGGGGGGTTCCCCTACCACTTATCGTATATTTAAAATGATGTATCCTGCAAAAATTATAGTGTTTAGCCAGGGGTAAATTGTATCTATCTCTCACCCACTCAAAGGTCATTATTTTGTCGTCATGCCACCATGGACCAACCCTTAGTAGGTTCTGAGACTTCCACCAACTGAGAGAGCTTTCCGGAAGTTGTATCTTAAAGTGGGGATTGGGTACGATAGGGGTAAGATCTGATACCCGAGTGTCCAGTTTTTGTGTCCAGTTCATCTCCGTCCATATTTTTAATGAGTGCTTAATCAACGGGTTTTTCAAGTTTCTCAAAAAAGTATACAGGCCTGGAATCCATATTACTGTATCCCATGTATAAGGTGACATGCTTACATTTTCCATAAATACCCAGAGCGGCTGATGTGTTTTGGAGAATGCGCCAGAGGAATGAAAGCCAGCTGCGCTGCCTTGTAATACAGTTTGAGATTCGGGCACGATAGGCCCCCTTTCCCTTTTGGTCTATACATATTATTTTTTGAGATCCTCTGGGCTTTATGATTCCAAATAAATCTAAAAATTTGTTTTTTCCCCTTTGAATCTTTATGTGTTGTAAGCGATCTCCCGGGATTTTTAATCTGGCTGACGGGGATTTGTAGTATGTATCTATCAAGTTCATAAATTTGCCTGCAAACCCAAATTTCTGTAATACTGCTTTTAAATAAGGCCATTCCAAAGTATCAAAGGCCTTTTCTATATCTAACGCCAAAAGGCATGTGGGTATTTGATGTTGGGATGACCATGAGATTAAATGTTTTGTCCGTCTGATATTGTCCCCCATTTGTCTATGGGGGATAAACCCTGTTTGGTCTTTATGGATTATGGAGGGGAGAAATCACAAAATCCTGTTTGCCATTAATTTGGACAAAATTGTTATATCCCCGTTTAGGAGTGATATGGGGCAGTCATTTTTAAGTTCTAATGGGTCTCGTTGTTCTTTTGGGAAACATATATTTGCATGGTTTAGTTCTTGTGGCATGGGAGAGTCTTCTAAAATTTGATTGAAAAGTGTGGCTAAGTGGGGTAATAACAAGTCTATAAAAGTTTGGTATTAGAGATTTGTAAATCCATCCGGGCCCGGGTAGCTATGTGTATTTTGAATGCTAAAGCCATTAATTTTGCAAGGATTGGAGGCCCGAGATTTTGCTAAAGTCTTTTATAGTGGACATGAGTGCTGGTATAGAGAGAAGGGGCTTGGTCAGGGTGCAAAGCATATCGTCCACGAAAAGTGAACACTTAAACTGATGTTGTCCTACTTCAAACCCCTGGATGGCATGGTTGGTTCCAATTGCCTGCGCTAGGGGTTCAATGGCAAGAGCAAAGAGCAGTGGGGAGAGTGGGCATCCCTGCCTGGTCCCTCTCTGTACTTGGATTTTGGCCTTATGGTCCCCTGGTATCTTTAAGTTAGCTACTGGTGAGTATTAGTACCTTCTGAGCAGGTTGAGAAAGCGTCCCTCAAATCCAAACTTATCTAGCATTTTGTACATATATAGCCATTCCACCGTATCGGATTGGGATGAATATATGGTCTGATCGAAGTTTTGAAATGTTTCTTGGATAGCATTGGGGCTAAAGGAGGTTTGGCCATCAGGTATTCTAAAGATACCGTATATTATGTCCTCTTTCGGGGGGTAAAGACACTAATAATTCCTCCAATAAAATTCTGCTTTTTTTTTGTGGGCAAGGTCCCTGGTTAGCCCCTTGGGTTATCTGTTAAAAAGAGTGGTGCAGAGACTGTGGGGGCTGTTAGCCTCCTTGTCCCTGTGTGGCCGTTTAGAATCCCTGCTGCTGCATGTTTCAGCTTTAATAAGGTGTAATTGTACAGCGTTTGACTCAAGTAGCTGCCTGTGCTGGGTCAGTTTGGCTTAATTGCTGGGCCCTTTTCCTGCCAAGATGGCGACCGTCAGTCCATGGGCCTCTATGTCCCCTTCACTACCTTTGTCCCCGCTTGTGTGCTTATTTGGTAAGGCCCAAAAAAAAATCCAGGCCTTATACACGCCCCTGATAGGTGACGTAACAAGTATCAAACTGATAAGAGTCGTACTTTCAAAAACGCCACTCCTATCTGGTGGCACCTTTGATTGCACGTGCCGTGCCCCAAAATTGAAGTGATACGACCAACAAAGCATCTTTTTCCATCTCCTGGTTCTAAAAATCCAGGCCTTATACACGCCCCCTGATAGGTGACGTAACAAGTATTAAACTGATAAGAGTAGTACTTACAAACACGCCACTCCTAACTGGTGGCACCTTAGATTGCACGCGCCGTGCCCCAAAATTGAAGTGATACGACCAACATAGCATGTTTTTCCATCTCCTGGTTCTAAAAATCCAGGCCTTATACACACCCCCTGACTTGTGCTGTAACAGGTATTAAACTGATAAGAGTAGTACTTACAAACACGCCACTCCTATCTGGTGGCACCTTTGATTGCACGTGCCATGCCCAAAAATTGAAGTGATACGACCAACCAAGCATCTTTTTCCATCTCCTGGTTCTAAAAATCCAGGCCTTATACACGCCCCCTGATATGTGCTGTAACAGGTATTAAACTGATAAGAGTAGTACTACTTAACACACCTTATAATAATGCAGAGAGAGGCAACGCAGTGAGAGGAGTCTGAAGAAGAGGAGTCAGAGGAGGAAGGTGGCTTTGAGGAGGTGGAAGACCAAACACAGCAGGCGTCCCAGGGGGCTTGTTGTCACCTTTCGGGGACCCTTGGTGGCTGGGTGGAAGAAGAGACCTTCAAGGACATCAGTGAGGACAAGGAACGGGACATGGCTAGCTTGGTATCCAACCTTGTGCAAATGGGGAGTTTGCGGTTGTGCAAATCGACTGCGGTTGTTTGCGGTGCGTTAAACGGGGAGTTTGGTCTGTCACTGTGAAGCGGGCCTAACCCTTACACTACCTCTGATCGATACAACATTATACCTGATGTTTTAAAGCACGTTTTTCCAAACAATTTAGGAATGTTAGGTAATTTATGCCCTTTATGGCTTAAAACCAGACTCTGCATCAACTATGTAATTTTCCGTGGGAGTTTTGCCATGGATCCCCCTCCTGCAGGCTACAGTCCAGGTGTTAGTCCCGTTGAAACAACTTTCCCATCACTATTGTGGCCAGAAAGAGTCCCTGTGGGTTTTAAAATCCGCCTGCCCATTGAAGTCTATGGCGGTTCGCCGGGTTCGCCGGTTCGCAAACATTTGCGGCGGTTCGCGTTCGCGGTTCGCGAACCGAAAATTTTATGTTTGCGACATCACTAAATATCACACATCCTTTTTAGAAGGTTAACAAGAAGATCAGTAATCATATAACTTTACTTTCATGTTTGATAGATACCCACCATTGTAACAGCAGGACATGTCCTACACTCTTTTGGAGATTTAAAGTTAATTTGAAAGGAGATTTGAATAACTCTGGATCATTGCTAAGCGGCTGCTATTGGATCATTTAGAAAGAAAATCATCCCTGTGTGTTGTATTGTTTTAATCTCTAACAAAGAAACTAGATTAAAACATTTATAAAACAACATTTGGTTTTCTATCAAATATATACATTACTTTTTTGTATATTATAAAATTGTTTAACTGTTTATACTTATTTTGTCTAATATATTTCCTGTTATGTACTTTTAGTTCTTATTATAGGTATGATATATTTACCTCTAACCCTATAACATTGAGGCTCATGTAGCAATGTGATATTTTGTCACTACAATACCTTCTTTCGTGAAAATAAAATACTATTTTTGACAGCACCACTGTACAATAAATAATGGATCTGACAACAAACCACAAACTAGTCTCTTATTTGATTCTTTTAAATAGTTTTGGGATCTATTTGTACATATAAATTATATGGGCCATATGATCTGGTAATATGGTCTGATTTGCTGGCACCTCATCCCCGTGCCTAAAAGTCATGGACCCTCAAGTTCCCTCTCTATCACAGGTGGAGACCAAGACTCAGCCTCCATGTTATGTTCCATAGACAGTGGGGACTTCTGTGATTAAACTAATAAACCACATTGGAGGGTATACCAGAGAACTAGTGATAACCATCAAGGGTAATTGGTGATATGTAAGACCATGAAAAAACAAGAGTATATACCAGAGATTAGAGCAATGACTCTTAAGATAAGTAGTATTATATATAACACATTAAATCAGAATATGTATCGCCAAGGGGATCAGACACAGGAAAAGGGGAAGAACTTAGTTTTTGATAAAACTTAACTTTTGTGTAATGATTGCTAAACAAGTTCCATCCAATGTTCCAATTTTTTCTTGTTATAACTTCTGTGATTAAGTTATAGCTATGTGTGGAGAGAAATAGAAACTTCCACAATGTTTATTTTGGTTGACGAATTACATTGTTAGTGGTGGTTCTGACTAACGAAATGGTAAAGCCAAACCATCATAGAGAACAAAAATATATAAATCACACTTTTGTAGTTATTATTAGTATTATTATAGTTCATTTATAACGCGCCAACATATTCCGTAGCGCTGCACATAAGTTCAGACAAAGAAAAATACAAATTAACCAAGCAAGGAGGACCCTGTTAGATCTAGGAATCCAATGTCCATGGGGAATTCCCAAAGTACTTAGGATAGAAACTCGCAGACTTACAATCTAAGGTATAGTGACTGGTAAAAGAGAGAGAGAGAGGTGATAAGTGTGTTAGGGTGGAAGGTGATACGCTTCTTTAAAGAGATGCGTTTTAAGTGAGGTTTTAAATGTTTTGAGGATAATCTGGTGGAGCAAGGCGAGGAGTTCCAGAGACTAGGGGCAGCACGAGAAAAGTCCTGGAGGTGGGAGTGAGAGGAGGTGACAAGAGTTGTAGAAAGAAGAAGGTCATTAGCAGAACGAAGGGGGAGTATTTAGAGAGAGCAGAGATGTAAGGGGGAGTGTTATTTTTGAAAGCTTTGTAAGTTAGGGTCATGATTTTAAATTGTATTCTTGAGGCTAGGGGGAGGCCAGTAAAGTGATTGACAGAGAGGTGATGCCAACACTGAACGATGTGTACGGAAGATGAGTCTAGCAGAGGAATTCATAATGGATTCAAGTGGAGATAGTTGGGTGGTGGGTAGGCCAACAAGAAGCGAGTTGCAGTAGTCTAGTCGAGAGATGATGAGAGAGTGTATAAGGATTTTAGTTTTGCCTTGCATAAGATAGTGTCGAATTCTGGAGATGTTTTTTAAGACAGAGCAGGGTCTTGGGAGGAGGGGGTTATGATGTTGTTGTTGACAGTGAGAGAGATATGAGGAATTGATGCAGTGGGAGAGGGAGGGAAGATAAAGAGTTCAGTCTTAGACATGTTGAGTTTGAGATGGTGGGTGGACATCCAAGAGGATATACTAGAGAGGCAGTTGGAGACATGTGTTAGAAGAGAGGGGGGTAGATTACATTTGGGTGTCATCTGCATAGAGATGATAATGAAGCTCAAAATAGTTTATGAGGGAACCAGGTGAGGAAGTGTAGATGGAGAAGAATAGGGGGCCTAGGACTGACCCTTGGGGTACGCCAACAGATGGGGTGAGGAGAAGAAGAGGTGTCAGAGAAGGAGATACTGAATGATCGATTTTGTAGGTATGATGAGAACCACAAGAGAGCAGTGTCTTGAATACCGAGGGAGAAGAGGATATGGAGTAGAAGTGGATGGTCGACAGTGTCAAAGGCAGCAGAGAGATCTAGAAGAAGGAGAATTGAGAAGTGACCTTTTGACTTAGCGGGAAGCAGGTCATTGGTGACTTTAGTGAGAGCTGTCTCAGTGGAGTGTTGGGGCCGAAAGCCAGATTGGAAGGTGTCAAGAAAGGAGTTAGAGGAAATAAAGCTGGTAAGGCGGGTATAGACGAGCCGCTCCCGCAGTTTGGAAGCCAGGGGAAGCAGAGAGATAGGGCGGTAGTTAGATGCAACGTCAGAGTCAGATGAGGGTTTTTTGAGGGTGGGTGTAACTATGGCATGTTTTAGAGAAGACGGAAACATGCCAGTAGTAAGGGAGAGGTTGAAAATATGTGTGAGAGTTGGGATTAGTGTAATAGAGAGGGGAGATATGAGCTGAGATAGAATATTATCCTGAGGACAAGTAGGGAGGCGAGTGGATGATAGCAGTTTGGAGACTTCATCCTCTGTAGCCGGATCAGAGCAATTCAAGCTGTGGGATTGGGGAAGGGAGAGGACTGGGTGTTGCTGGTTGGTTTAGAGGGTGGAGTGTGAGAGCCACAATGAGATAATAGTTAATTGCAGATATTTAGAATTTTATTAATAAAATGGTTGGCGAGGTCTTCAGCTGTGAGAGAGGAAGGAATGGGAGGAGGTGGTCTGCGGAGGAGAGTATTAAGAGTGGCAAACAGATGCTTGGGGTTAGAGGTGATGTAAAGTACTGTTGTAGTTAAAGAATATGCCTCACAAATAATGAATACTGCATTTTATTTAAAATCCAATCTTATTAATTAATTTATCAATAAAAAACAAAAAACAAAGTTAGAGGTGCTCAATCAGAGAACAAACCAACCTTAATAGATTAGTTATGTGGACATGATAAGCCACTCTGAGAGCACCTCTTTTAGCTCACTTGTGCCCTTCACAGGGAGAAATATCCTGTAGTATATCAGTCTGGTCCCACTCAGAAGAGTGACCCAGACCCGAAGCACCAGGCAATTAGATAGACAGATAGATAGATAGATAGATAGATGATATATAGATAGATAATTAGATAGATAGATAGATAGATAGAGGGATAGATAGATAGATAGATAGATAATTAGATAGATAGATAGATAGATAGATAGATAGATAGATAGATAGATAGATAGATAGATGATATATAGATAGATAATTAGATAGATAGATAGATAGATAGATAGATAGATAGATAGATGGATAGATAGATATATAGATAGATAGATAGATAGATAGATAGATAGATAGATAGATAGATAGATAGATAGATAGATAGATAGATAGATAGATAGAGGGATAGATAGATAGATAGATAGATAGATAGATAGATAGATAGATAGATAGATAGATAGATAGATAGATAGATAGATAGATAGATACATAGATAGATAGATAGACAGATGATATATAGATAGATAATTAGATAGATAGATAGATAGATAGATAGATAGATAGATAGATAGAGGGATTGGCAGACAGACAGACAGACAGATAGATAGATAGATAGATAGATAGATAGATAGATAGATAGATAGATAGAGGGATAGATAGATAGATAGATAGATAGATAGATAGATAGATAGATAGATAGATAGATAGATAGATAGATAGATAGATAGATAGATAGAGGGATAGATAGATAGATAGATAGATTGATAGATAGATAGATATATAGATAGATAGATAGATAGATAGATAGATAGATAGATAGATAGATAGATAGATAGATAGATAGATAGATAGATAGATAGAGGGATAGATAGATAGATAGATTGATAGATAGATAGATAGATAGATAGATAGATAGATAGATAGATAGATAGATAGATAGATAGATAGGGTTGTCTGCACTTTTGACGACTACAGTAGCTGCATCGTAACCTTTGTAAATATATTTGTAGACATATTTAATGGATTTGATGGAAGTGCAGGCTTCTACGTTGATGTGGGCGTTGTACTTCATGAGTAAATGTGGATTGTAGGGTACTACATATCTATTGTCCACTTTTTTTCCACGAATAATGGCACTATCTCCTTCTCTTCTTTTATAAAGTGGATATCCATCACAATTGGCATATGGTTTGTCTCTATAATCTTTTGGAAAATCTTTTGAACATTGATTATTTTCCATACATGGTGATTGTGGATTAAGGTCTCCACAGGGTCCATAAATCATGCGATGAGTAACAATCTCATATAGTCTACCATATAGTTCTGGATCCGGTAGTTCAGCAACTATGACTGCATCCACTTTGTCGGAAGTATCTAATTTATCTTTCTCTTGAAGTATTATGAGAAGATGTGCATGTGGAAGGCCTCTTTTTTGAAATTCAATGGTATATACATAAGCAAGACATTTGCCAAATAACTGATTTATAGTAAAGTCACGTATTAATTCATTTAATTTTATCTTAAAAACTCTGGCTACTAAATCTGGTTGATCTGAAGCACTTTGTCCAAGAAGTAGATTTTGATTAATTTCTGGCCATTGTGGATTACATGTAAATGTCACAAATAAATCTGGTTTTCCAAATTTTGTCACAATAGCCATAGCATCATTGTATCTTTCTCTCATATTTCGAGGAGATCCTTGAAAGGAAGATGGTAAAATGATGGCTTTGCCAGCTGTCATGTCTCTGCTTGTAGCCACGTCAGCAACATAGTCCATGAGTCCACAATATTGTTCTACACGTAGTTTATCTTGTTGATATTTTATAAAGTTTAAATTATTTGCCTCAACTTGCAAATATGAATCAATAATCCATTGTTGTGTTAGTTTCCCACCACATAAAATTGGATTAAATTCATCTCTAATGGCAATTTGAGCAACTTTAAATTCAAGCATAGAAACATTATTTCGGATTCTGGCTTTAGCATTTGGGTAACTGGGAAGGGTTAATTTTGGTTGCCAACCTGCTTCTCCGTGTGGGAAAAAGATGGGATATGTCATTGGATCTAAATTTGGACTTAAGATATTAATATTAATAAATGGTTGGTCCTCATTTCTGGGATATACTCTAATGTCTCTTTGAAATGGTGGTTCTCCTTCATCATTGTGAAAGACCATTGCAACCTCATTTGATGTTGGCAAGTTATAACGACGTTTATCAGTATGTCTGTCTCTTTTAAGCACCATATTAACCTTTGGCATGGGTAATTGATGTCTTTGTGCATGAAGTAGTTGTTCATTTTCTACTTCTGCCAATTTTTTGTAAGCTTTACTGTAGGGATTGTTGTCCATAATGTTATTTAGCTCTATAAAAACACTGGGTAAGCATTTTTTATTTTCTTCCATCTGCATACGTTGGTCAACAGCTTCCATTGTATCTAGGACATATAGTTGAGCGAATTTTCTTTGCTCTCCTTCCTCTGGATGTAAATGTGAAGTCCGATGATAAATTTGTCCTTGGACTTTAAAACAGTAAGGACCATGTCCTGGTACATTAGCAGCCAATGTTGCCCCCATAGATGCAAATGATATGGCACTATTGTAGGATCTTATGTTTGTCTTAAAATTTTTGTAATTTGGAAAAGTAGGTTCAGTCATAATATTTAGTAAATAGGTTGGAAATTGTTTCCTTTGTGGAAGTTTGAACTTTCCTTTTTGACAACAACTAATAAATTGTCCATCTCGGGGTCTCTCCTGTTTAAAATAATAAGCCTCACAAAATTGACATTGAGTAGTCATGTCCCCACAACTATGAACCTCTACTGCTAAAGACTTCAGTAAAGGACAATTAGCAAAGCATATAGGAGTTTGACTTTGATATTCATCAGGTGAAAAGTCCTGAAATGTTTCAACAACAGGTTCTAAATGTTTAGTTTTTTTCGTGGCTTTTCTTGGTATATGTTGTCCTTGTTTTGTTGAAATGTCCTGTAAGTTTTTAGTAAGAGTTTGTAAATGCTTTGTTTTTGTAGTTGCTTTTTTTGGTCTGTCTTGACTGGTATCTTGTAAAATGTCATCTGATGTTTTAGGAACAGTTTGTAAATGCTTTATTATTTTTTTATTTATTTTGGTTGTATCTTTCATTTTTGCAGCTGATATTCTTTTATTTGCAAGTCTTTTACGTTCTTTTTCTCTTCGAATTTCTTTCTCCTCCGGTGTCTGCTGGGCGGCCCATCTCTCTTGTCTTTCTCTAGTTTGACGTCTTTTCTTCTCTTCTTTGGTCTCGTTATCAGCCATATTAATCTGTAAACGTAAACAAATAAATGTAATTGTGTATATTTTAATTTGTAATTCCTGTTAAAGATTATTGTGCACAATTGGTGAAATAAAAGGCAAATCATGAATGTATCATTGATATTTAGTTAAATTTATAATTCCTGTCTTCAGTGGCTCAGAATTTGTCCAATAGAATACTGCTGTAAATAAGCATGTAACATATTTATTTAAAATAATGGTTTTATTTATTAAAAACTTTGTTTGTGGATAAATATTTACCACTGCAAAACTTCTTTGCTGAAAAAAAAAGTGATGTGGTTATTGAGCTATGTATTGCATAGTAGCAATTTAAGTAAAATAAGGGAGATAGTAAATTAATTATTTTATTTTTCTGTTGACACGGATGCAACTGAAAGCAGTTTCTTTAGTTTTATACTTTAGTACTTATTATAGTTTACCTTGGTTGAAGTGTGATTTAAATCCGAATGTTTGTTGGTCCTCGTTTCAAAATCGTTGTCCAATGGTGTGGTCCTCTGTTGGAAGTCCTCGTCCGATGGTGTGGTCCTGTGGCGATAGCCCCTGTCCGATATTGTGGTCCTGTGGCGATATCCCTCGTCCGATGTTGTGGTCCGTTGGTGAAAGTCCTCGTCCGATGGTCTGGTCCTGTGTTGAAATTCCTCGTCTGCTGGTCTGGTCCTGTGTTGAAATTCCTCGTCTGCTGGTCTGGTCCGAGTCCTCGTCCGATGGTCCGGTCCTGTGGAAAAAGTCCTCGTCCGATTGTCTTCACGCAGTATCTGTTGTAATGTAAAATAGAAAATGTTGTTAGAGTGAAATGTCTTTTAAATAAGTGAAAAATGTATGAATTTTGCTGTATTGTATCAGTTATGGTAATTTTTTTCAAATACTTATTTTTTTAACTTTCTGTACAATCCCAAGACTTTTGTTATTCTTATTTAAGGTTCTTAGTAAGGCTTGTGGGTTGTGATATATTAAATAAGAATATGAATTTATTTTGCTATGTGTTTATGTTAGTTTTTGTACAATCCTGTTTTGTGCGCAGCACTTGTGGTATACTTATTTAACCTTTATTGGGATGGTTATAGATAGTGAAACATGAAATAATAGAATTAATGTAGTTTGCTATGTGTTTGTGTTAGTTTTTGACAATCATGTTTGGTGCGCATCACTTGTGCAAAACTTATTTCTTCTTGATTGTACAGGTTATAGGTTGTTAAACATTAAAGAAGAATGTTAATATAGTTTGCTATGAGTTTGTGTGCTTTTTTATACAATGCTATTAGGTGCACAACACTTTGGTTATTCTTATTTTTGCTTCTTTGTAAGGCTTATAGGTTGTTAAACATTTAATAAGAAATTCTGTTTTGTGTGTAGCAGTTTGTGTGTCATTGAATTGCGATTTGGCTAATTGAATTGTGCCCTAAATAAGCACATAGCATATTATTTAAAATCAGTTTGTAGTCATTGAAAAACTGTATTTTTGATATTTTTTTATTAACTAAAACCTTAGTTTTAAGAAATTGTTATGTTGTTATTTAGAGCCCTATTCAATTGGGCAAATTGCAATTGAATGAGGTCCTTTGTGTGTACCATATGTTGCATAGTTTGGCCCTCATTCAATTGCATTTTTTACAATGTAATAGTACTCTAAGGGCCTCATTCAATTGCGATTTGGCCAATTGAATAGGGCTCTAAATAAGCACATAGCATATTTTTTTTACAGAATTTTTTAGTTAGTGAAGACCTTGCTTTTGGATAGATGTTCACTAACTAAAAACGTATTTAAAAAAAATATGCTATGTGCTTATTTAGAGCCTTATTCAATTGGTCAAGTTGCAATTGAATGAGGCCCTTAGGCCGTAATTGAATTGCAATGTAGAAATTTGAATAGGGTTGTAAATAAGCACATCACATATATTTGTTAAAATAGAGTAAGGGCCTAAAAGTTCTTATTTATAGCCATATTTAATTGTCCAAAATAGCAATTGAATGAGGGCCTTTGGTTACTGCATTTGTTATATTGTGAGCTCCTCATTCAATTGTGTTTTGGCCAATGGAATAGAGCTCAATATCAGCACAGAGCATATTTTTTTACGGAATTTTGTATTTAGTGAACTTGTATCCAAAAGCAACGTGTTCACAAAAGAAAAATTTCCTTTAAAAAATATGCTCTGTGCTTATATAGAGCCCTATTGAAATGGGCAAATCACATTTGAGTGAGGCCCTTGTCCATTAAAGATATATAGGTCCTCATTGAATTGCAATTTTGCCAATTGAAGAGGGCTCTATATAAGCACATAACATATTTATTGAGCAAAGTTTTTAGTTATTGAAAACCTTGATTGTGGTTAGAAATTCAGTAACTAAAAAGTTCTGTATAAAAAATATGTTATGTGCTTATATAGAGGCCTATTCAATTGAGGAAGTTGCAATTGAATAAGGCTCATGGTTATTTCTTGTTTATACTTAATACTTTACCTTGATAGAAGTTTTGAATGACAGACGGTCCCCTCCTGCGAATCTTAATCCGCCGGTCTTCTTGTAGTGTCTGTTTGAAAAAGAAAGTGAAATAGTTATTTGTATATTTATAATTTGTCATCTAGCAAAGCATGGCCTTTTGATCATTTAATGTCTTGTTGTATCTTACCTCTTCAAATTTGTTGGTGTTCTTTAAAAGGGATTGTGCTTCACAGTGCACGGTGCAAATTGTTGAGAGACGCTGTTGATGCAGAGTCTGTTTGAATATTAAAAGAAATAGAAAGATTCAGCTTTATATGATCTATTGAATTGCAGTAAATTAATTCAATTGACCTTATTTTTTGTTGGGGGCTACACACATATGTCACATACATGAAGCACATTCCATAGTTTAATGTAATTATTTTGTGTACGTGTGACATATCAGTATACATGAGTCAAATTTAAATGGTTAAATTAACCTTATATTTTTTTTTCCAACACACATAAATGTCTGTGTGTGACATGTAACTATAGATGATACACATATATGTGCGTGTGACATATCAGTATACATGAGATATAATGTCATTTAAATGTAGTTGTTTACTGATTTTGTTGTAAGCTAATTTTGTTGCATTGGCAATACACATAAATGTGCGTGTCACATGTCACTATACATTATAGACATATATGTCCGTGTCAGATGTCACTATGAAGGGGCAATACACAGAAATGTGCGTGTCAGATGTCACTATACATTATAGACATATATGTCCGTGTCACATGTCACTATGAAGGGGCAATACACAGAAATGTGCGTGTCACATGTGACTATACATTATAGACATATATGTGCGTGTCAGATGTCACTATACATAAACCTCTGTTTAATATTAAATTATGTTTTTTTGTTGTTTTGTTAAATGAACCGTATTTTTTTTGTGAGCCTATACACATAAATGTGCCATATATGATGACTACATAAATCCTAATTTTTTTTTTTTAATTTGTTTGACCTGTTCTGATAATAAAATGTAATATATTATAGCTTACCTCTCAGTTGTAATTTGCACAATGCAAAGTAGTAAATTAGTAAAGAATTGTCTTCTCAAGTAAGAGCAGCAGTTATCTCAGAAGTCACTCCGTTGATCACCTGAGGAGAAATGTATTTTTTTGTTTGAAATAGGCAGTATTTATAAACTTGTAGAAAGTTCTGGAAAGTGAGACCGTTAGAACGCAATACGCATGCGCTATTTGCGTTCCAGCTTACAATTTGCGTTCCATCCGCCATTTTAGGCGTATTACTGTTCAAAATGGTGTTTAATATGATTGTGATACGTTCCGCATAGTATGTGTTTCATTATTGCGAGTAAGTGTAGTGTAGTTACGTCTAAAGCCTCGTTTTCGTTTTGTTCGTCGGCCATTTTTTCTCTCGCTTAGCGATGGTATTAGTGTCTAAAGTGTTTATTTTGATTTAAATGTAGGTGTAACTTGTTTTTTTGAGGTGCTGGCTGGTTCCTCTTGCTGTAGGTAAGCTTTTTATGTGTTTGTTGTGTGTCTTTGTTAAGTTTTAAATGTTTGTATGTCGGCGTGTTGCGTCCGATGTTTGCGAAGTCGTAATGTGTGGTAACGTGTCTCGTATGGTGTTTGCGTGTATAGCCTCGTTTTCGTTTTATTCGTCGGCCATTTTTTGTGTCGCTTAACAAACTATTTAGTGTCTAAACTCTTTTATTTTGAGTGCAACTAAGTTGTAAGTTGCATTTTTGAGGTCCTGGGTGCTTCCTGTTTGTGTAGGTAAGGTTTTTATGTATGTGCTGTGTGTATGTATTGTGTTTGTAATTTTGTAATGTTCGCGAGTTGCGTCCGAGTGTTGCGAGGCCGTAATGTGTGTGAACGTGTGTCGTATGTTGTTTGCGAGTGTCGTAATGTGTGTGAACGTGTGTCGTATGTTGTTTGCGAGTGTCGTAATGTGTTGCGACGTAAACTTTTTTTTGCAAGGGTCGCAGTTGCTGCAACTGAAGACCTCGCTTTGCGAGGTCCTCAGGTGCTGGCATGGAGCGCCTGCGGCGCTCCAAGCCAGCAACTGAGGCCCTCGATTCGCGAGGGTCCTCAGTTGCTGGCAAGGAGCGCCTTCGGCGCTCCATGCCAGCAACTGAGAACCTGGCACAGTGCCCTCGCTTCGCGAGGCCCGCGACTCGCTGCGCGAGCCGCGGCCCTCGCTACGCGAGGCCCGCATCTCGCTGCGCGAGCCCCGGCCCTCACTTCGCGAGGGCCGCGGGCTCGCTACGCGAGCCCGCAGCGTTAGCAACAACTCGTACGCTCACAACTATATATGCCTTCGGCGCTCCATGCCAGCAACTGAGAACCTGGCACAGTGCCCTCGCTTCGCGAGGCCCGCGACTCGCTGCGCGAGCCGCGGCCCTCACTTCGCGAGGGCCGCGGGCTCGCTACGCGAGCCCGCAGCGTTAGCAACAACTCGTACGCTCACAACTATATATGTGATATGTATATATATTCTTGATGGTATACCAGGATACAATTGTGCCATATTTTCCTGCTTTTCAGTCAGGGCAGAAGTTTTTAAAGGTAACAATAAAGTTCTGGGGCTATTATATGCAAGTAATGACTACCCAGAGTTACTCTTCATAGAGAAGTTAAACTTCTATCTTGCCCATATTACATTCCAGAGATTAGCATAATATAGCACAGGCCAGTGGATGAAAAGTACAAGGAAGCCAGCAGGCTAATGGTTACTTAAAGCACCGTTATTAAAGTGCTTGATCTAACTCATATCCAGATCACAACATTCACTCATTTGGAAACGGACAGGTAGGGTAAGCATGCAACCTCTAAAATATAATTTTTAAATACAATACTGTTAGTAGTAAAGACGCCGGCGTGCCCTTAACTGTGAGGCATGCCACGTCATCAAAGGCCTTGAGGATATATACACAGTGGATATAAAAAGTCTACACACCCCTGTTAAAATGTCAGGTTTCTGTGTTGTAAAAAAATTAGACAAAGATAAATCATTTCAGAACTTTTTTCCATCTTTAATGTGACCTATAAACTGGATAACTCAATTGAAAAACAAACTGAAATCTTTTAGGTGGAGGGAAGAAAAAAAAAAAGAAAAATAATGTCTGCACACCCTCTTATAACTGGGGATGTAGCTGTGTTCAGAATTAATCACAATTAATCAATCACACATTCCAAATCATGTTAAATAGGAGTCAGCATACACCTGCCATCATTTAAAGTGCCTCTGATTAACCCCAAGTTGGTCTTTCCTGAAATGTTCTTAGTCGCATCCCACAGCAAAAGCCATGGTCCACAGAGAGCTTCCAAAGCATGAGAGGGATCTCATTGTTAAAAGTTATCAGTCAGGAGAAGGGTACAAAAGAATTTCCAAGGCATTAGATATACCATGGCACACAGTGAAGACAGTCATCATCAAGTGGAGAAAATATGGCACAACAGTGACATTACCAAGAACCAGAGCTCCCTCATAAATTGATGAAAAGATAAGAAGAAAACTGGTCTGGTAGGCTACCAAGAGGCCTACAGCAACATTAAAGGAGCTGCAGGAATATCTGGCAAGTACTGGCTGTGTGGTACATGTGACAACAATCTCCCGTAATCTTCATATGTCTGGGCTATGGGGTAGAGTGGCAAGACGAAAGCCTTTTCTTACGAAGAAAAACATCCAAGCCAGGCCACATTTTGCAAATACACACATCTGAAGCCTCCCAAAAGCATGTGGGAAGAGGTGTTATGGTCTGATGAAACCAAGGTTGAACTTTTTGGCCATAATTCCAAAAGATATGTTTGGTGCAAAAACAACACTGTACATCACCAGAAGAACACCATACCCACAGTGAAGCATGGTGGTGCAGAATCATGCTTTGGGGCTGTTTTTCTTCAGCTGGAACTGGGGCCTTAGTTAAGATAGAGGGAAATATGAACAGTTCCAAATACCAGTCAATATTGGCACAAAACCTTCAGGATTCTGCTAGAAAGCTGAACATGAAGAGGAACTTCATCTTTCAGCATGACAACGACCCACAGCATACATCCAAATCAACAAAAGAATGGCTTCACCAGACGAAGATTAAAGTTTTGGAATGGCCCAGCCAGAGCCCAGACCTGAATCCGATTGAAAATCTGTGGGGTGATCTGAAGAGGGCTGTGCCCAGGAGATGCCCTCGCAATCTGACAGATTTGGAGTGTTTTTGCAAAGAAGAGTGGGCAAATCTTGCCAAGTCAAAATGTGCCATGCTGATAGACTCAATACCAAAAAGACTGAGTGCTGTAATAAAATCAAAAGGTGCTTCAACAAAGTATTAGTTTTAAGGGTGTGCATACTTATGCAACCATATTATTTTATTTTTATATTTTTTCTTCCCTCTACCTCAAGGCCAGTAAATCAGAAGGGGAGAGGCTCCCATTGTGTGGCAAACAGCATTGCCAGGCTTCACTTTTTATTGCCGTCATTTTTGACGGGCAAGTCGCTAGTAGTAATATATTATACTTTTATTACCTAAAACTGTACTTTTCCATTGTAGCCTATAAGGTAGGAAACGGTTAATTATGTATTACATTTAATTCTTTGTTATTAAAAATAAAAAAATAAAAAAGTCAGAGGCGCTCATCAGATAACGAACCAACCTTAATAGATTAGTTATATGGCCATGATAAGCCACTCTGAGCAACCTCTTTTAGCCACTTGTGCCCTTCACAGGGAGAAATATCCTGAAGTATATCAGTCTGGTCCCACTCAGAAGAGTGACCCAGCCCCGAAATACCAGGCAATTCTACCCTGAACACGAGAAACAGCAAACCCCAGACGCGTTTCAGCCTTTATGGGCCTCGTCAGTGAGGTGCAGCTGAACTCCCTAAGGCACAGTGAGCAAGGGGTCCACGTCTGGAGTCCCCTATTACGCTTAGGGAGA
This sequence comes from Discoglossus pictus, assembly GCA_027410445.1. Lineage (NCBI taxonomy): Eukaryota > Metazoa > Chordata > Amphibia > Anura > Alytidae > Discoglossus > Discoglossus pictus. The sequence continues at coordinate 12,163,944 of JAPZIH010000711.1, read as the reverse complement.
CTTAACCCTAAGGGTAATTTGCATAATTAAAAACTGTAACCAACTCCCCATTCTCATAATAATTTGCTAAAATTATATAGACATATTATTATTATTATTTTTAAAGTCAAATATATCACTTTACAACAAACATACAAAACGACATAACTGTAAAGAAAAACAAATATTTAAAAATATGTCTATATAATTTAAGTGATAATTTATTTATCTGTTAATACATGTTTTTTTAAACAAACACAGCATTAAATTACCGCTAAAATACACCATTATCTATTCAGCTATTCAGGAATATATTGAGTAGTATATGTATGTGTGATACGTCAACAGTTCATTTTGACAGGTGGCCCGCCCCTTTCACCCTCACACCACACCCACCCCTTTCTAACCACGGCTTTTGCGCCATATAGTGGCTCCGCCCACTGCGCATCCACTTATCCCTACCTGAAAGCACCCAATACCACTGAACCCCCATATTTATAGGCATGAAATCATTTATAGAAATTGTTAATAAAATATAAAAAGTGACTACATTATTTACTGTAGCCTTACTAAATTATAGAAAGGTTTAGTAACGGGGTCACATGTGCGCTGTGATCTTATTAATAGATTAACAATGTAATCTACATTATGTATTGTGTATCAGTTATAGAAAACAGAAGATAAACACATTATCAGCCTGTAGGGGCATCAGGAATCCCACAAGGACTGCGGGCTTGAAATTCGTCTGCGTTACATAGCTATTAGATAAGAACATGCCGCGAGTTATGGACTTGAGACGCAAACTTATAAACCGTTTTTCGAACGTTGGATGTGCGGCCGTGAACATGAACGATTAGTCAAACCCGTAGTTACAGGTTTAGACAGAGCCAATGGAAACAGAGATCGTCATCATTACGTCACGGAAAAATGGAGGTCAGATTTCAAAGTCTTACGGGGCTCAATTACGAATTACGATCGGACTCGCATTCCAGTAATAATGCAATATTAATAAAGCCGTAAATATGATATTATATTACATGTGAGTTCCATTATATGTATTAACACATTGATTGCCGGGACCGATATAACACGGAAATTAAACATGAAATAACATTTTTATGCTGATTTGCGAGCTTGAGAATATTGTGCTATTAATTCTAAGACCTAACATCACTTTCCCTCTTCCATTTACCGTGCCACGGATTGGACTTTACCCCTCTAGCGGGTCCTCTCTGGTACCTGTCGTCTTTTTGGCTCCATTTGCGGGTTACGGGCTTGAACGCCAGTGAATTTGTTGCAATTTAATAGCATGATTGGAAACGTAACAGTTACGGGCTCGACAGATCAAAGGATTTGCGGCCGCGCAGTCCAAATTTCCACGTCCTGTACCCTTTTCTCGCCCTTACCTCGGAAGTCGTGGACGGGTTGCTTTACGGGTCTAATTTAATAGCTGTGAGTCTTATGGGCTACATTACGGGCTATGGATTTACACTTTGAGCTAATTTAGTAGGGCTGTATGTATAGGTAATAACATTTTTATTTAAAAGCAAAAGAAACTATAATGAGGCGGATACGTTACAATGGGTTCTGTAATTCAGTATAGGTCTTATGGGCGTAGTCAATGAACTGTAATAATAAATAATATATATATATTTGGTGTATGTTAATAAGGATATTGGTGAAAATATCTCTCTAAAGCTTATAACACCGCAGATTGGATCATTTAATACAGAAAGTCCACAGGTGCTGGATTCATGTTTTTAATCTATTAATAAGATCACAGCGCACATGTGACGCCGTTACTAAACCTTTCTATAATTTAGTAAGGCTGCAGTAAATAATGGAGCCTCTTTATATATTTTATTAATACGTTCTATAAATGATTTCACACCTATAAATATAGGGTTCAGTGGTATGGGGCACTTTGAGGTGTGGATAAGTGAATGCGCAGTAGGCGGAGTCATGATATGGCGCAAAAAGCGTGATTAGGGAGGGGTGGGCGGGGCATGAGGATAAAAGGGGCGGGCCACCTGTCAAAACTAATTGATGATATATCATACATATAAATACTACGACTCCTCCCTCTGTCTCTCTTATCCTCTCCCCTCTCTGTTTCTCCCATCATCTCCTCCCCTCTGTCTCTCTCATCCTCTCCCCCCTCTGTCTTTCCCATCAGCCTCCCTCTGTCTCTCCCACCGTCTCCCCCTCTGTCTCTCCCTCCCCCCTCTTTGTTTCTACCATCATATGCCCCTCTCTGTCTCTCCCATCCTCTTCCTCTGTTTCTACCATCCTCTCCCCTCTCTGTTTCTACCATCCTCTCCACCTTTGTCTCTCCCATCATCCCCCTCCCTGTCTCTCTCATCCTCTGTCTCTCCCAACATCTCCCCCCTCTGTCACTCTCATAATCTCCCCTCCCTGTCTCTCTCATCCTCTCCCCTCTCTGTGTCTCCTATCCTCTCCCCTCTCTGCTTCTCTCATCCTCTCCCCCCTCTGTCTTTCCCATCAGCCCCCCTCTGTCTCTCCCACCCTCTCCCCCTCTGTCTCTCCGATCCTCTCCCCTCTCCGTCTCTCCCATCATCTCCCACTCTGTCTCTCCCATCCTCTCCCCCTCTTTGTTTCTACCATCATATCCCCCTTTCTGTCTCTCTCATCCTCTCCCTCTCTGTTTCTACCATCCTTTCCCCCTCTGTCTCTCCCATCGTTCCCCTCCTTGTCTCCCATCCTCCCCCTCTCTATTTCTACCATCCTCTCCACCTCTGTCTCTCCCATCCTCCCCCTCTCTGTCTCTCCCATCCTCTCCCTCCTTTGTCTATCCCATCTCTGTCCCTCCGATGTCTCTCTCTCCCCCTCTCCAACCATCTGACCTCAGTCTTCATGCAGGGTCTGCTGGCTCTTCCTGTGCAGGCTCCTCCCCCTGGCGGCTCCTCCTCCCCTGGATCAGAGGAGAGAGCCTGGGAGGAGCAGGGAGCCTGAGAGAATGGCACAGGGGTGCAACTGCCCTGGACGGCTGGTGGGGTAATTTTTGCCGCATTCAAAGAAAAGCCACCCGGCGCGCTGTGTCCCCCACGCCCCACACTTCCTACGCCTCTGCCTGAATATCTGCACATGATGTCTATTGCTTTGACCAGAGGATCTCACCATCCAGAAGCAATCCGCCTGTTTATTGTATGAACAAAGAGGGGCCTGGCTAAGTGTGATGTGTAAGACTGGGTTTGTATGAAGATTGTCTCAGCATAAGTTTTCACTGTTTTTTCATTTTTACTTTTTCTACTTTTTACTATATCTGCTTCCTTTTTACTGTCCTTCGACTTCTAACACTTATGTACCTTGTTCTATCAACTTGCTAGGATCTAGTACGTACTAACATCTGATAAGGAAGAGCAACTAGAGAAAGAAGAAGTTGTCATGCAGAAATTCTGGATTGTTAGCAATATCAGTGGAAAATGTATTGGTTATTAAATTACATCTATCACCTAAATACCTCATAAGACAAGAAGGATAAAGGGAAACTGGTTCTATGGCCTAGTTATTGGTAATTGGTTGGGTGGTGTTTTGTAAAAAGGAAGTGAGGCCATTTTGTTTGCATTAACCATTGTTTTATTTACATGTCTGGACTTTTATATCTATTGCACCCCAATCTGGACTATATCATGGTAAAATATAACAGCTTATGTGGATGTTTTCATCCACCCCATTGGACTATTTCCTTTTTATATGGACTTGGTCAAACAGGTGCTCACTTATTTTTATCTGGATTTATTATTTTTTATGAACCTATTGTTTTTTTTTTTTCATCAGTATTTGATTTTTTTCTTCAACAGACTTTTAATGTCTGGACTGTGAACTTTGTGCTAAGGACTCCATTATTGAGAGACTTTTACATTTTTCCACAGATAATATTGGACTATTATAATTGCTTTTTAATTTGTATTTTTTTTTATTTTTCTCTATATTTTAATTTTTTTTTTTTTTGCAATGCTCTTGTTGGGAAGGGTAAAAGGTGCAAAGGACTCTGTGAGATGTAATATGTCCTTGTTGTAGGAAACTCATCTGTACTGGATCCTTTAGGGGCCTTGAGTCTCTTTAGGAGCCAGGCTGAAGATCATGCCTCTACTTCTAATTATGTTTATAATTTTTTATATCTGTTTTAGTTGCAATGCTTGAAACGTTCATTAAGATTGCATCCTGGGTTAAGTGTCATAGGGGGAGTGTTGTGGAGAAATACAAATATCCATACAATATTTAGTATCTATCTTATAAATCTCTGTCTCTCTGCCATCCTCTCCACTCTCTGCCTCCCTCATCCTCTCCCCCCCCATTGCCTCACCCCCCTCTGTCAACAATCCTTTCCCCTCTCTGTCTCTTCAATCATCTCCCCCTCTGTCTCTCCCATCAACAAAAACACTCTGTCTCTCCCATCCTCTCCCCCCTTTGTTTCTCCCATCATCTTCCCCCTTTATATCTCTCCCATCCTCTCCCCCTCTGTCTCTCCCATACTTTCAACTCTCTGACTCTCCCATCCTCTCCCCCTTTGTTTCTCCCATCATTTCACCCTCTGTCTCTCCCATCCTCTCCCCCCTCTATCCCACCCATCCTCTGTCTCTCCCATTCTGTCTCTCTCATCCTCCCCCTCTCTGTCTCTCTTATCCTCTCCCCCCTTTGTTTCTCCCAGCATCTCCCCCCTTTCTATCTCTCCAATCCTCTCCCCGTCTCTCCCATACTCTCACCTCTCTGTCTCTCCCATCCTATCCCACCTCTGTCTCTTCCCCCTCTGTCCCACCCATCCTCTGTCTCTCCCATTATCTCCCCCTCTGTCTCTCTCATCCTCCTCTCTCTGTCTCTTCCATTATCTCCTCCTTTGTTTCTCCCATCATCTCCCCCCTCTGCTTCTCTCATAATCTCCCCCCTTTCTATCTCTCCCATACTCTCCCCCTCTGTCTCTCTCATACTTTCCCCCCTTCTGTTTCTCACATCTTCTTCCCTCTCTGTCTCTCCCATCTTCTATCTCTCTCCCCTCTTTGTCTCTCTCATCCTCTCCCCTCTCTGTCTCTCCCATCCTCTCCCCTCTGTCTCTCCCATCCTCTGTTTCTCCCATTCTCTTTCCTCTATGTCCCTCCCATCCTCTCCCCTCTATTTCTCTCCCATCCTCTCCCCCCTCTGTCTCTCCTATCCTCCCCCTCTCTCGCTCTCCCATCCTCTCCCCGTCTTTCCAATCCTTCCCCCCTCTCTCCCATCCTCTCCCCTCTCTGTTTCTCTCCCATCCTCTCTCCCATCATCCTCCCTCTCTATATCATCTTCTCCCCTTGGAATGCATGACCCACACCATTGCATGTGATCGCTTCAAGAAAAGTGGGCATCTCAAAGGAACCTTTAATGAAAAAGTGGGCATGGTTGAAAATAAAAATGGTAGGGACTTAACAGAAGCAGGTAAACAAAGGTTGGCAGATCTACACAGGAAGGATAGTAAGGAGGAGATAAGAGGTATGATGAAGGGTTGGAATGTGTCGAAAAAGAGAGAGAGATTGGATGGGGTGAAAGAGGGATAATGATAAGGAAGATTTGTGGGGGGGAAGAGGCTAGGAGAGAGAGGATGGAGGGAAAAAGAGAGGATGAGGGCTATGTTCCCTCTAATATTTATGAGTATGTGTATGCTAAAAATGTCTATTGTGCAACATTTTGCAAGGAGAGTAAGTCAGGTGATAATCAATGTTATTGTGTCTTAAGCTCATTAGCATACATTGCTTGAAATTTAGCATTTATTTACAATATAATGGAGTATGGGTTAAGAAATTTTGCAATGTTTTACATGTAAAAATAGATTTATTACTCACACTAAGTGTTTCAATTCGCTTCCACATGTAACTGGAATTTAACCTTCTTAATTGTATATAGATAATATTGGGTGAACTCTTCTCACAATGCTGCAGAGCTATTGAATTTACAATAGATCTTAATCTCCTTTTATAGTACAGTAAACTCCCAGTTAACCGGCACCCATGGAGATTGGTAGGTCCCGGATAAATGTATTTTCTGGTTGCTTGAGCGTTACATAATAAAGAGGCCTAGATTAGCTGCACATAGGATGCTCTGCTAAGTATATGTGTCAGTGAGTGCTGTTCTAGCAGCAGCAGCTTCCACTCCTCACTTACACACAGGTACATTCGGTTGGAGGGTGCAGTGCTGAACCCGGGGAATGTAACGCCAACACTGCCCTGACTCAGTCACTCATGCCCAGGGAATGTAACCCTAACACTGCCCTGGCTCAGTCACTCATGCCCGGGGAATGTAACGCCAACACTGCCCTGACTCAGTCACTCATGCCCGGGGAATGTAACGCCAACACTGCCCTGGCTCAGTCAGTCATGCCCGGGGAATGTAACGCCAACACTGCCCTGACTCAGTCACTCATGCCCGGGGAATGTAACGTCAACACTGCCCTGGCTCAGTCACTCATGCCCAGGGAATGTAACGTCAACACTGCCCTGACTAAGACACTCCTGCCCAGGGAATGTAACACCAACACTGCCCTGGCTCAGTCACTAATGCCCGGGGAATGTAACGCCAACACTGCCCTGGCTCAGTCACTCATGCCTGGGGTATGTAACCCCAACACTGCTCTGGCTCAGTCACTCATGCCTGGGGAATGTAACACCAACACTGCCCTGACTCAGACACTCATGCCCAGGGAATGTAACACCAACACTGCCCTGGCTCAGTCACTCATGCCCAGGGAATGTAACACCAACACTGGCCTGACTAAGACACTGATGCCCAGGGAATGTAACCCCAACACTGCCCTGACTCAGTCACTCAGGCCCGGGGAATGTAACCCCAACACTGCACTGGCTCAGTCACGCATGTCCGGGGTATGTAACCCCAACACTGCCCTGGCTCAGTCACTCATGCCCGGGGAATGCAACCCCAACACTGCCCTGGCTCAGTCACTCATGCCTGGGGAATGTAACCCTAACACTGCCCTGGCTCATGCCCTAACACTCTTCCCCCCTTCTCTCACTCCCGTCTCTTCCCCCCTCCTCTCACTCCCGTCTCTTCCTCCCTCCTCTCACTTCCGTCTCTTCCTCCCTCCTCTCACACCCCTGTCTCTTCCCCCCTCCTCTCACTCCCCTGTCTCTTCCCCCCTCTTCTCACTTTCCGGTGTCTCTTCCCCCTCCTCTCCCTCCCCCGTGTCTCTTTCCCTCCTGTGTCCCTTCCCCAGCTCTCCCTCCCGTGTCTGTTCCCCCTCTCCCTCCCCTGTGTCTCTTCTCCCCTCCCTCCCCTGTGTCTCCTTCTACATTTGACATTTACGGGTGTGAAATGTTTGCGGGCTTGAGGAACTGTAGCAATTGAATAGCGATTTTGCGATTGTAACTGTTGCAAGCTTGAAAGATCAAAGGCTTAGATGGGTTGTAAGTTACTATTTTTACAATTGCAGGGATTTTCAGCCTGTAACCCGTAGATCGTTTGCAGCTCGCAAATAGACGCCAATTGAACAGCAAATTAGTTTACGGGCTCCTGTAAACAACTACAGCTCAATTGAATCAAGGCCATAGTATACCATAAAAGTGCACTATTTTTACCAAATAGTAACTCCTTCAGATATTCTAAATATCTTCAGTCATTTAACCACAGATTCTGTTCTTTGTTCCCACCAAGTACTCAGTCTCTATCTCCACCAGCCTGGTGGCATCACGTACTAATTCCATATGAAAGAACATTCATTTGTAATTACCTACAGGTGGATATTTAATTTTAGTTTTCCCATGAACCTTTTTCCACCCATTAAGAAATAGTTCTCCATTGACCCTATATACATTTCATTTTGCAATGTATGATTCCTTTCTTTGTTATGTGCTTATAACGTTTTCCCAATTAATTGTTTTCACCCAGGGAGAAATAGATCTCCATTGACCCTTTTCCTTTTGTCCTGTGTGATTCTTTGATTTGTTTTGTGCACACATTGAAATGTTGTTTACACAGCATGGAAGGGTCAATGACTCTGATGCTTTGAGAGAGCAAGCTAATGTCGGACGTCGACATCTGACATCAGCACCAGATTTGCCCTATCGAGTTTCTCCGTCCCCACCAGCGCTATCTCAAAGGAAGCACCGGCAAAAGGAAAAGGGTCAATGGAGATCTATTTCTCCTAGTGTGGAAAAAGTTAATTGGGAAAACTAAGATTACATATCCCCCTAGGGATCTGTGTGCACTCCATGTTTAGTTGTGTGCGTTCATCTCAGGGTATTTGTGCGCGCGCACAGCTTAGAGGGAACAGTGGATGAGGGTAATATATGATTAAATCAAGAAATATCCCAGACAATTCTTATTCAATTAAAAAATAACTTTATTGACATTTATGAGTCTTTCAGTACCTAAAAGCAAAGTTTTTTTTTTTATTTTCAAGCCCTTTAAACTCATTGCTTTGTTTGATGCAACAAATGTACATAGAAAATAGAAAAATTAATGGAAGGGGCTATGAAGGTTAAAAAATATATACAGATTATATAAAATATATATATAGCTTAGTTTACAGGTCCACAAATGTATTATGAGTGCTCAGCATGATGGTGTAGAGCAAAGTCTATACGTTCTGGATCCCTTAAATCGAAAGGTTATTGGTAACCAAGCAAAAAGCAGCAATGCACAGCCCAGCATCATATCATGTATTGTAATAATACAAGCTGATATATTAGTACAACTTACTGCTCTGTTAACGTGATTTACAACTCAGATATCCATAGATCTTTATGAGCTTGCTAACGTTTTTAATTACTTACATTTATATGATTTAAGTAGAATTGCATGATGTGTCATGTTGATGTGTAATGGCGGACTCATATTAAACCCTTACCCACATTCCATACATACAACTGGTCTTTATCTTGTGTGAGTTTCTTGTGTCATTTCAAATCTTACTGAAACATTTTCTCATGTGAGTTTCAGATCATGCAAATGGTGTTTATCCTGTGTGAGTTCTCATGTGTCGCTTGAGATGTGAGGCCCGACTGAAACATTTCCCACATTCAGAACATGGAAAAGGTTTTTCTCCTGTATGAGTCCTCTTATGTGTATTAAGGTGTGAGAGAAGACTGAAACATTTCCCACATTGAGAACATGGAAAAGGCTTTTCTCCTGTATGAGTCCTCTTATGTGTATTAAGGTGTGAGAGAAGACTGAAACATTTCCCACATTGAGAACATGGAAAAGGCTTTTCTCCTGTATGAGTCATCTTATGTGTATTAAGGTGTGAGACCTGTCTAAAACATTTCCCACATTCAGAACATGGAAAAGGCTTTTCTCCTGTATGAGTCCTCTTATGGCTATTAAGGTATGAGACCTGACTGAAACATTTCCCACATTCAGAACATGAAAAAGGCTTTTCTCCTGTATGAGTCCTCTTATGGCTATTAAGAGCTAAGAGATGACTGAAACATTTCCCACATTCAGAACATGGAAAAGGCTTTTCTCCTGTATGAGTCCTCTTATGTTTATTAAGAACTGAGAGCTGACTGAAACATTTCCCACATTCAGAACATGGAAAAGGCTTTTCTCCTGTATGCGTCATCTTATGGCTATTAAGAGCTGAGAGATGACTGAAACATTTCCCACATTCAGAACATGGAAAAGGATTTTCTCCTGTATGCGTCATCTTATGTCTATTAAGAGCTGAGACATGACTGAAACATTTCCCACATTCAGAACATGGAAAAGGATTTTCTCCTGTATGCGTCATCTTATGTCTATTAAGAGCTGAGACATGACTGAAACATTTCCCACATTCAGAACATGGAAAAGGTTTTTCTCCTGTATGAGTCCTCTTATGGCTATTAAGAGTTGAGGCCTGACTGAAACATTTCCCACATTCAGAACATGGAAAAGGCTTTTCTCCTGCATGAGTCATCTTATGTTTATTAAGATCTGAGACCTGAGTGAAACATCTCCCACATTCAGAACATGGAAAAGGCTTTTCTCCTGTATGAGTAATCTTATGTCTATTAAGAGTTGAGGCCTGAATGAAACATTTCCCACATTCAGAACATGGAAAAGGCTTTTCTCCTGTATGAGTCCTCTTATGTCTATTAAGAGTTGAGGCCTGAATGAAACATTTCCCACATTCAGAACATGGAAAAGGCTTTTCTCCTGTATGAGTCCTCTTATGTCTATTAAGAGTTGAGGCCTGATTGAAACATTTCCCACATTCAGAACATGGAAAAGGCTTTTCTCCTGTATGAGTCATCTTATGGATATTAAGAGCTGAGAGATGACTGAAACATTTGCCACATTCGGAACATGGAAATGTTTTTTCTCCTGTGTTACAAATGTGGTCTTCTCCAATGTTACTCCAGATCTCGGATCCATCTGTTGAAAAAAGAAAAACATGCACCAGGAGTAAATTCTGACAGCTTTAAAATTCTTCTATATGGAAATAATTAATTAGTATATACCTATTATAGTAATTATAATCATTTAAACTGCACTGAGACCAATTTGCAGTTAATAAAAGGTCACAAATTATTTAGCTTAGTCTATTCATTTAGTGGAAGTTATTTAACTCCTTATGAACATACAGCATATTTTGTAATCATATGAAAATGAAGCAAACTATGTCTGACTGTATATAGAGTGCAGTCTGATCCGGTGCATACCAATTATCATCAATTATGGTCATTTGTTTATAAAATGGGCACTACGTTTTCTGAGGTTAAATTAGTAAAGAAATTTGAGTAAGTGTCCCAACCATCCCCAATTGGGATCCCCATGGTATCTAAAATTAGTCCTCTACCATAGGGGTCCCTATGGACTTCCATAGTACCCTAATACTTTAAAAATCTGTAATATCTTAACACCTAACTAAAAATGTATGTAAATAATAAAAACTTAATTTACTAAAAATAAATAATTACAATAAAAATAAAATAAATTAAAATAAAAAAATTACAATTTAAAATAAAAACATTACATTGAAATGAACATTTAGGTCCACAGGGAGTGAGGTAAGTGTGTGAATGTATGTGTAGGGTCTATTGGGAGTGAGATAAGTGGGTGAGTGTACGTGTAGAGTCCATAGGGATTGAGGTAAGTGGGTGAATGTACATGTAGGGTCCATGGGGATTGAGGTAAGTGGGTGAGTGTACGTGTAGAGTCCATAGGGATTGAGGTAAGTGGGTGAATGTACATGTAGGGTCCATGGGGAGTGAGGTAAGTGGGTGAATGTACGTGCAGAGTCCATAGGGAGTGAGGTAAGTGGGTGAATGTACATGTAGAGACCATAGAGTGCATCTGTGCACAATCTGTGCTGAGCTCACAGTTTACTTGCAAATAATCACATATAATTAATGTCAAACTGCGAGTCACCATCACACATTGCGAGCTAGCAAAGCGAGGGCCGCTGCTCTGGCCGCAAATGCGCACCTCGCAAAGGCTCCCACATCAGCAGCAATGAGCCAAAGGGACTTAGAAAAAAAACAATAACGCGGAATGAGGAAATAGGGACTTAAAAAAATAAAAAATATAAAGTTAATGGCCGAAACGCGTACATAAAAAAACACCAAAAACACATAAAAATAAAAGCAAAATATAAAAAACAAGCATCACACACAGCACGGGGAGACACCCATGGCGTCTGGGAGTGAGGTCGCATGCACATTTAGGTCGCATTTAAGAAGTTTCCGCACTTGAAAATCGACTAAGAGAGAAAAAAAATGACGGATGAAAAAAATAAAAATGAGGCTAAAAGACACAGAGCTGCGAAAATTATCGCCAGGAACGTACGAGTTAGCAAGGAACGTAGCAGATACAAAATATACCATTACAAGGGACAGACGGAAAATGCCCGCGAGCCAAGTAACACATTTTACAACACTTACTTACAACTCATAACATTAGGATTCTAAAATGCCGCCTTACCCGCCTAAACAAAGGGTTTGGCCTTGCACACGCAGCCTATTTACACTGCACACTTGCCACATTGCTAACAAATTCTAGACCTTCCCCTCACCCTTATCAAGCTCTCTGAGCTATCCATTATGATAATGAGTTGCACAAAGAATGCTGCATATCTCGAGAATGATGTACTATAGAGATAAATAGCTATTGCAATGTATAGACCATTTTGAATTCACTTCAAGAAAAAATAAACATATTGTTAGGGTGACAGTGTGACGTTACAGAATGTATTATTAATGTTCTTATTGTGTATTACTTCCTCACCTTCCCTGATATTCCCAGGACTCTCCTCCTCCTTCACCTGCTGCTGATCTCTTATATTCAGATCTTCTTGTTCAGCCTTGGAGACAACTGGAGGCTTCACATCTAAAGGTCCTACAGATAGAGATAAACAGATTATAGACCTTCACCATTGTAATTATTTACTATCAATCTGGTGTTTGTGTCTTAAAATCTATTTAATTCACCTTTATCATGAGCTGCGATGTATGTAAAACTTTTTGGGTGAGAGATGAAGAATAAATCCACCTCAATAAGGACTGAAGTAAGTGATAATTATCCATAAGATATTACTCACCTTCACTGATATTTACAGGAATTTCCTCCTCTTTAATCTCCTGGGGACTTCTCATATTTGTCTCTTCTTCTTGGTCAGACTCTGAGAGAACTGATGGTGTCACTTTGTCACTGTCTGTACAAATAAACATGAGACGGTCACACGTTGGGATTTGTTACACGACTTTATGGTCTGTACAAATAAACATGAGACGGTCACACACTGGGATTTGTTATATGTCTTTATGGTCTGTACAAATAAACATGAGACGGTCACACACTGGGATTTGTTATATGTCTTTATGGTCTGTACAAATAAACATGAGACAGTCACACGCTGGGATTTGTTATATGTCTTTATGGTCTGTACAAATAACCATGAGACGGTCACACACTGGGATTTGTTATATGTCTTTATGGTCTGTACAAATAAACATGAGACAGTCACACGCTGGGATTTGTTATATGTCTTTATGGTCTGTACAAATAACCATGAGACGGTCACACGCTGGGATATTTTATACGACCCCGCACAACTTGCGCATCAGACAGATGATAGAGAGTGACAGAGGTACACACTTTACTTCTGCAGTAATGCAAGCTCTCTGTGGTATCTTGGGAATAGAACAGAGATTCCATGTCCCTTATCACCCTCAGTCACAGATAGATAGACAGAGAGATAGATATATAGATAGACAGACAGATAGATAGACAAAGGGGGAGATAGATAGAGATAGATAGATAGACAGACATAGATAAATAGATAGATAAAGATAGGTAGAGGGATAGATAGACAGAGAGATAGATAGATAGATGATAGAAAGATAGACAGAGAGATAGATTATAGATTGATAGATAGAGGTATAGAGATATAGATAGACAGACAGACAGATATAGATAGGTAGATAGGTAGATAGATAGATATAGACAGACAGACAGAGGGATAGATAGATAGATAGATAGATAGATAGATAGAGGGATAGATATATAGATAGATAGACAGAGAGAGATAGATAGATTGAGGGATAGATAGGTAGAGATAGATAGATAGACAGACAGAGATAGATGATAGATACATAGACAGAGAGATAGATAGATAGAGATAGACAGATAGATAGATTGAGGGAAAGATATATAGAGGGATAGATAGATAGACAGACAGAGAGAGATAGACAGATATATATATATATATATATGATAGATATATAGATCGATAGATTGAGGGATAGATAGATAGAGGGATAGATAGATAGGATAGATAGAGGGATAGATAGATAGACAGACAGAGGGATAGATAGATAGAGAGATAGATTATAGATAGATAGACAGAGAGATAGAGATAGACAGATGATAGATAGACAGAGAGCTAGATTATAGATAAATATATAGATAGACAGAGATAGATAGAGATAGACAGATATATATATATATATATATATATGATAGATACATAGAAAGATAGATAGACAGACAGATAGATACATTGAGGATAGAGGGATAGATAGAGCGATAGATAGATAGATGACAGATAGAGATAGATAGAGATATAGATGATAGATAGATAGAGATATAGATGATAGATAGACAGAGATAGATAGAGATAGATAGACAGAGATAGATAGATAGACAGAGATAGATAGATAGATAGATAGATATAGAAAGATAGATAGCTAGACAGACAGACTGAGGGATAGATATATAGAGGGATAGAGATATAGATGGATAGAGGGATAGATATATAGATAGAGGGATAGATATAGATAGGTAGATAGATAGAGATAGATAGATATAGACAGACAAACAGAGGGATAAATAGATAGATAGACAGACCGATAGAGGGATAGATAGATAGACAGACAGATAGAGGGATAGATATATAGAGGGATAGATAGATAGACAGACAGATAGAGGGATAGATAGATAGACAGAGAGATAAACATATATATATATATAGATAGATATAGGGATAGATAGATAGGCAGATAGATTGAGGGATAGATATATAGAGGGATTGATATATAGAGGGATAGATAGACAGATAGATATATAGTAGGATATATAGATAGATAGAGGGATATATATATATAGAAAGATAGATAGACACTTACATTGAGGATAGAGGGATAGATAGAGGGATAGATAGATAGACAGAGAGGGATAGATAGATAAATAGATAGATATATAGATGATAGATAGAGGGATAGATAGATATAGATAGACAGAGATAGATAGGTAGATAAATATATATAATATAGACAGACAGGGATAGATAGATAGATAGATAGATAGGTAGACAGATAGATATATAGTAGGATAAATAGATAGTAGGATAGATAGAGGGATAGATAGATATAGAAAGATATACAGACAGATAGATACATTGAGGATCGATAGATTATAGATAGAGGGATAGATATATAGACAGACAGAAAGAGGGATAGATATATAGACAGACCAACTCCCATCGGTCTGTATTATATATATCTTTATATCCGGTATCACTTCCGGTCTTTATCCCACTCGCACCTGATAACCAGTCACAGACACAAATAACTTCCTGTATTATCTCCTGATCAGTAATTGGAACATTAATCACTTTATTTACCTGCTCAGAGCTCGCACACACACCCGGATCCGCTCTAGGCCGCACCGGCTGACCGGACCGGAAGTGGATGTACCGGAAGTCCCACAATGCATAGCGGCACAAACAGGATCCCCTCGTCGCATTAGGAGGCGGGTCTCTAATGTAATCTTGTTTCCATGGTGACGCTGTGTATATACATCTGTCTCTCACTCTGCACATACAAATGTAAAGATTGGACTGATTGTGTTATTGTATTGATCACTGTGTGCCGAGACAGGAAGCTGCACAGACCCGGGGATACAAGGGATACACACAGAGGGGTCTGGAGCTGTGACACCATACTGGGAGAGAGGGAGAGGGGGAAGAGAGGGAGAGAGATAGAGAGGGGGGAGGGAGGGGGAGAGAAAGGGGAGGGGGAAAGAGAGAGGGGGGGCGAACGAGCGAGAGGGGGGTCTGGAGCTGTGACACCATACTGGGAGAGAGAGAGTGGAAGGGAGAGGGGTAGGGGGAGAGAGAGAGAGAAGGAGGGGGATGGGGGAGAGAGAGGGAGAGGGGAAAGGGAGGGAAAGAGAGAGGGAGGGGGGGAGAGGGAAGGACGGAGAGAGTGGGAAGGGAGAGAAAGAGGGGGGAGGGGAGGGGGAGAGAGAGGGGATGGGGAGAGTGAGAAGGAGGGAGGGGCAGAGAGAGTGGGGAGGGGGATAGAGAGAAAAGGAGGAAGGGGAGAGAGAGAGAAAGGGGGAAAGAGGGAGGGAGGGGAGAGAGAGAGAAGGAGGGAGGGGAAAGGGAGGGGAGAGAGAGGAGGGAAGGGGAGAGTGAGAAGGAGGGAGGGGAGAGAGAGAAGAAGGGAGGTGAAGAGAGAAGGAGGGAGAGAGAGAAGGAGGGGGATGGGGGGAGGGGAAGAGAGAGAGAGAAGGAGGGGGAAAGAGAGAAGGAGAGGGAAAGAGGGAGGGGAAGGGAGAGAGGGAGGGGGGAGAGAGAGAGGGGAAAGGGAGGGAAAGAGAGGGGGAGCGAAAGAGAGGGGTCTGGAGCTGTGACATCATGGAGAGGGAGGGAGAGAGAGGGAGAAGGAGGGAGAGGAAAGAGAGAGAAGGAGGGGGGAGTGAGAAGGAGAGATGGGGAGAAAGAGAGAGAAGGAGGGAGGGGGAGAGAGGGGTCTGGAGCTGTGACATCATACTGGGAGGGAGGGGGAGAGAGGGGAGGGAGAGGGAGGTAGACAGAGAGAGAGGGGGGAGAGAGAGAGAAAGGAGAGGGGGGAGTGAGGGGGGCGAGGGAGCGAGAGAGGGGTCTGGAGCTTTGACACCATACTGGGAGAGAGAAAGAGGGGAGAGAGAGAGGGGGAGAGAGAGAGAGGAAGAGAGAGAGGGGAGGGGGAGAGAGAGAGGGGGCAGGTAGAGAGGGAGTGGGAGTGGGGAAGAGTGAGGGGAGGGGGAGAGAGATTGGGAGAGAGAGAGGGGGTAGGGGGATGGGGGAGGGAGGGGGATGGTGGGAGGGAGGGGGAGAGTGAATGAGAAAGAGGGGGAGAGAGAGGGAGACAGGGAGGGGGGAGAGAGAGGGGGGGGTCTGGAGCTGTGACATCATACTGGGAGAGAGGGAGGGGAGAGAGGGAGGGAGGGGAGAGAGGGGGGAGAGGGAGGGAGGGGAGGGAGGGAGAGAGAGGAGGGAGGGGGAGAGAGGAAGGGGAGAGAGAGAGATGGAAGGAGGGAGGGGAGGAGGAGAGAGGGAGGGGGAGAGAGGGAGGGAGGGGAGGGAGAGAGGGGGGGGAAGAGAGAGAGAAAGGAGATGGGGGAGGGAGGGGGAGAGAGAGAGGGGTCTGGAGCTGTGACACCATACTGGGAGAGAGAGAGAGAGGGGAGAAAGGGAGAGAGAGAGGAAGGGAGAAAGAGGGGGAGTGGGGGGAGAGATAGAAGGGGAGAGAGAGAAAGAGGGGGGGATAAGGGAGAGAGGGAGGGGAAGCGAGAGGGAGAAGGAGGGAGAGAGAGGGGGAGGGAGAGAATGAGGGTTAGAGAGAGAGAAGGAGGGAGGGGGAGAGAGAGAAGGAGGGAGAGAGAGGGGAGGGATAGAGAGAAAGGGGGGAAAGAGGGAGGGAGGGGGAGAGAGAGAGAAGGAGGGAGAGAGGGGGAAAGAGAGAGAGAAGGAGGGAGAGACGGGGAGGGAGGGGGAAAAAGAAAGGGAAGGGGAGAGAGAGAGGGGTCTGGAGCTGTGACACCATACTGGGAGAGAGAGGGTAGGGGGAGAGAGAGGGGGAGGAGGAGAGAGAGGGGCAGGGGGAGGGGGAGAGAGAGAGGGGAGACAGAGGAAGGGGGAGAGAAGGAG
>JAPZIH010000711.1:11824398-11955742 GCA_027410445.1 Discoglossus pictus | reverse complement strand
TCAGGTGATAATCAACGTTATTGTGTCTTAAGCTCACTAGCATACATTGCTTGAAATTTGAAATTGAAATTACATAATAAAGAGGCCTAGACTAGCTGAACATAGGATGCTCTGCTAAGTATATGTGTCAGTGAGTGCTGTTCTAGCAGCAGCAGCTTTCACTCCTCACTTACTCACAGGTACATTCGGCTGGAGGGTGCAGTGCTGAACCCGGGGAATGTAATGCCAATACTGCCCTGACTCAGTGACTCATGCCCGGGTAATGTAACGCCAACACTGCCCTGACTCAGTCACTCATGCCTGAGGAATGTAACGCCAACACTGCCCTGACTCAGTCACTCATGCCCGGGAAATGTAACGCCAACATTGCCCTCACTCAGTCACTCATGCCCAGGGAATGTAATGCCAACACTGCCCTGACTCAGTCACTCATGCCCGGGGAATATAACGCCAACACTGCCCTGGCTCAGTCACTCATGTCGGGGAATGTAACGCCAACTCTGCACTGGTTTAGTCACTCATGCACGGGGTATGTAACGCCAACACTGGCCTGACTCAGTCACTCATGCCCGGGGAATGTAACGCCAACACTACCCTGACTCAGTCACGAATGCCGGGGAATGTAACGCCAACACTGCCCTGGCTCAGTCACTCATGCTGGGGAATGTAACGCCAACACTGCCCTGACTCAGTCACTCATGTCGGGGAATGTAATGCCAACACTGCCCTGACTCAGTCACTCATGCCCGGGGAATGTAACGCCAACACTGCCCTGACTCAGTCACTCATGCCTGGGGTATGTAACGCCAACACTGCACAGCCTCAGTTACTTATGCCCCCGGGAATGTAACCCTAACACTGCCCTGTCTCAGTCACTCATGCCCGGGGAATGTAACCCTAACACTGCCCTGGCTCAGTCACTCATCTCCGGGGAAAGTAACGCCAACACTGCCCTGGCTCAGTCACTAATGCCCGGGGAATGTAACGCCAACACTTCCCTCACTCAGTGACTCATGCCCGGGTAATGTAACGCCAACACTGCCCTGGCTCAGTCACTCATGTCAGGGAATGTAATGCCAACACTGCCCTGGCTCAGTCACTCATGCCCGGGGTATGTAACGCCAACACTGCCCTGACTCAGTCACTTATACCCGGGGTATATAACACCAACACTGCCTTGCGTCAGTCACTCATGTCAGGGAATGTAATGCCAACACTGCCCTGACTCAGTCACTCATGCCCAGGAAATGTAACGCCAACACTGCCCTGGCTCAGTCACTCATGTCGGGGAATGTAACGCCAACATTGCCCTGACTCAGTCACTCATGCCCGGGGAATGTAACGCCAACACTGCCCTGGCTCAGTCACTCATGTCCGGGAATGTAACGCCAACACTGCCTTGGCTCAGTCACTCATGTCTGGGAATGTAACGCCAACTCTGCCCTGGATCAGTCACTCATGCCCGGGGTATGTAACGCCAACACTACCCTGACTCAGTCACTCATGCCCGGGGAATGTAACGCCAACACTGCCCTGACTCAGTCACTCATGCCTGGGGTATGTAACGCCAACACTGCACTGGCTCAGTCACTCATGCCGGGGGAATGTAACCCTAACACTGCCCTGACTAAGTCACTTATGCCCAGGAAATGTAACCCTAACACTGCCCTGGCTCAGTCACTCATGCCCGGGGTATGTAACGCCAACACTGCCCTCACTCAGTCACCCATGCCCGGGGTATGTAACCCTAACACTGCCCTGGCTCAGTCACTCATGCCCGGGGAATGTAACGCCAACTCTGCCCTGGCTCAGTCACTCATGCCCGGGGAATGTAACGCCAACACTGCCCTGCCTCAGTCACTCATGCCGGGGGAATGTAACCCTAACACTGCCCTGACTAAGTCACTTATGCCCAGAAAATGTAACCCTAACACTGCCCTGGCTCAGTCACTCATGCCCGGGGTATGTAACGCCAACACTGCCCTCACTCAGTCACTCATGCTTGGGGTATGTAATCCTAACACTGCCCTGGCTCAGTCACTCATGCCCGGGGAATGTAACACCAACTCTGACCTGGCTCAGTCAATCATGCCCGTGGAATGTAACGCCAACACTGCCCTGACTAAGTCACTCATGCCCGGGGAATGTAACGCCAACACTGCCCTAACTCAGTCACTCATGCCGGGGGAATGTAACCCTAACACTGCCCTGACTCAGTCACTCATGCCGGGGAATGTAACCCTAACACTGCCCTGGCACAGTCACTCATGCCCGGGGTATGTAACCCTAACACTGCACTGGCTCAGTCACTCATGCCCGGGGTATGTAACCCTACATGATCAATTAAGCAAGGCTGTAACTACTGATTTAGAAATAGTCAGTAGAAAATGAGATCGACATCATGACATCAGTAAAAGATGGAGGTTACATGTCAATCAATTAGCATTTAGGAGCCCGATACGCGATCAGACTCGCAATCCTGCAATGTACACAATAACAAAATGAATGAAGGAAATGTTCTAGTCCATGTGGGTGGCCTGATATGTATTAACTCATTGATTCCTAAAATTGATATACACCCGAAATTACACATAAAAAAATAATTTTTGATTGCAGATTTACGAGCTTGAGGCTGTTGAGCAATTAATTCTAATGTTTTTCATTACTTTCCCCATCTTTTAAAGTGTAGTATTGATTTTTTATTTGCATTTACAGTGCTACGAACAGGGGTTAAACCCCCTTGTGAGTCCTATCTGGTACCCGTTGGATTTCCTTCTACATTTGACATTTACGGGTGTGAAAATATTTGCGGGCTTGAGGAACTGTAGCAATCGAATAGCGATTTTGCGATTGTAACTGTTGCGAGCTTGAAAGATCAAAGGCTTAGATGGGTTGTAAGTTACTATTTTTACAACCGCAGGGATTTTCAGCCTGTAACCCACAGATCGTTTGCAGCTCGCAAAAAGACGCCAATTGAACAGCAAATTAGTTTACGGGCTCCTGTAAACAACGACAGCTCAATTGAATCAAGGCCATAGTATACCATAAAAGTGCACTATTTTTACTAAATAGTAACTCCTTCAGATATTCTAAATATCTTCAGTCATTTAACCACAGATTCTGTTCTTTGTTCCCACCAAGTACTCAGTCTCTATCTCCACCAGCCTGGTGGCATCACGTACTAATTCCATATGAAAGAACATTCATTTCTAATTCCCTACAGGTGGATATTTAATTTTAGTTTTCCCATGAACCTTTTTCCACCCATTAAGAAATAGATCTCCATTGACCCTATATACATTTCATTTTGCAATGTACGATTCCTTTCTTTGTTATGTGCTTATAACGTTTTCCCAATTAATTATTTCCACCCAGGGAGAAATAGATCTCCATTGACCCTTTTCCTTTTGTCCTGTGTGATTCTTTGATTTGTTATGTGCACACATTGAAATATTGTTTACACAGCATGGAAGGGTGAATGACTCTGATGCTTTGAGAGAGCAAGCTAATGTCGGACGTCGACATCTGACATCAGCACCAGATTTGCCCTATCGAGTTTCTCCGCCCACCAGCGCTATCTCAAAGGGAGCACCGGCAAAAGGAAAAGGGTCAATGGAGATCTATTTCTCCTAGTGTGGAAAAAGTTAATTGGGAAAACTAAGATTACATATCCCCCTAGGGATCTGTGTGCACTCCATGTTTAGTTGTGTGCGCTCATCTCAGGGTATTTGCGCGCACAGCTTAGAGGGAACAGTAAATGAGGGGGATGTATGATTAAATCAAGAAATATCCCAGTCAATTCTTATTAAATTAAAAAATAACTTTATTGACATTTATGATTCTTTCCGTACCTAAAAGCATAGTTTTTTTTTTTTTTTTCAAGCCCTTTAAACTCATTGCTTTGTTTGATGCAACAAATGTACATAGAAAATAGGAAAATTAATGGAAGGGGGTATTAAGTTAAAAAATAATATAAAGATTATATAAAAAAAATATATATAGCTTAGTTTACAGGTCCACAAATGTATTATGAGTGCTCAGTATGATGGTGTAGAGCAAAGTCTATACGTTCTGGATCCCTTAAATTAAAGGTTATTGGTAACAAAGCAAAAACCAGCAATGCACAGCCCAGCATCATATCATGTATTGTAATAATACAAGCTGATACATTAGTACAACTTACTGCTCTATTAATGTGATTTACAACTCAGATATCCATAGATCTTTATGAGCTTACTAACGTTTTTAATTACTTACATTTATATGAGTGAAGTAGAATTGCATGATGTGTCATGTTAATGTGTAATGGCGGACTCATATTAAACCCTTACCCACATTCCATACATACAACTGGTCTTTATCCTGTGTGAGTTTCTTGTGTCATTGCAAATCTTACTGAAACATTTTCTCATGTGAGTTTCAGATCATGCAAATGGTGTTTATCCTGTGTGAGTTCTCATGTGTTGCTTGAGATATGAGGCCTGACTGAAACATTTCCCACATTCAGAACATGGAAAAGGTTTTTCTCCTGTATGAGTCCTCTTATGGCTATTAAGAGCTGAGAGATGACTGAAACATTTCCCACATTCAGAACATGGAAAAGGCTTTTCTCCTGTATGAGTCCTCTTATGTTTATTAAGATCTGAGAGCTGGCTGAAACATTTCCCACATTCAGAACACGGAAAAGGCTTTTCTCCTGTATGAGTCCTCTTATGGCTATTAAGAGCTGAGACATGACTGAAACATTTCCCACATTCAGAACATGAAAAAGGCTTTTCTCCTGTATGAGTCCTCATATGGCTATTAAGAGCAGAGAGATGACTGAAACATTTCCCACATTCAGAACATGGAAAAGGCTTTTCTCCTGTATGATTCCTATTATGTGTATTAAGGTGTGAGACCCGACTGAAACATTTCCCACATTCAGAACATGGAAAAGGCTTTTCTCCTGTATGAGTCCTCTTATGTTTATTAAGATCTGAGAGCTGGCTGAAACATTTCCCACATTCAGAACATGGAAAAGGCTTTTCTCCTGTATGAGTCCTCTTATGTTTATTAAGATCTGAGAGCTGGCTGAAACATTTCCCACATTCAGAACATGGAAAAGGCTTTTCTCCTGTATGAGTCCTCTTATGGCTATTAAGATATGAGGACTGACTGAAACATTTCCCACATTCAGAACATGGAAAAGGCTTTTCTCCTGTATGAGTGCTCTTATGGCTATTAAGAGCAGAAAGATGACTGAAACATTTCCCACATTCAGAACATGGAAAAGGTTTTTCTCCTGTATGAGTCCTCTTATGTGTATTAAGATCTGAGAGCTGGCTGAAACATTTCCCACATTCAGAACATGGAAAAGGCTTTTCTCCTGTATGAGTCCTCTTATGGCTATTAAGATATGAGGACTGACTGAAACATTTCCCACATTCAGAACACGGAAAAGGCTTTTCTCCTGTATGAGTCCTCTTATGGCTATTAAGAGCTGAGAGATGACTGAAACATTTCCCACATTCAGAACATGGAAAAGGCTTTTCTCCTGTATGAATCCTTTTATGTTTATTAAGGTGTGAGACATGACTGAAACATTTCCCACATTCAGAACATGGAAAAGGCTTTTCTCCTGTATGAGTCGTCTTATGTTTATTAAGGTGTGAGACATGACTGAAACATTTCCCACATTCAGAACATGGAAAAGGCTTTTCTCCTGTATGAGTCCTCATATGGCTATTAATAGCAGAGAGATGACTGAAACATTTCCCACATTCAGAACATGGAAAAGGCTTTTCTCCTGTATGAGTCCTCTTATGTGTATTAAGGTGTGAGACCCGACTGAAACATTTCCCACATTCAGAACATGAAAAAGGCTTTTCTCCTGTATGAGTCCTCTTATGTACATAAAGACATGAGAGACGACTGAAACATTTCCCACATTCTGAACATGGAAATAGTTTTTCTACTGTGTTACGAATGTGGTCTTCTCCAATGTTATTCCAAATCTTGGATCCATCTGTTGAAAAAAAAAAGAGTTAATTCTGACAGTTTTAACATTCTTCTATATGGAAATAACTAGTTAGTATATACCTATTATAGTAATTATCATCAATTAAAGAGACCAATTTGCAGTTAATAAAAAGTCAAATCATACAAAAACAAAACAAAATATGTCTGAATGTACAGTATATAGAGTGCAGTGTGATCCGGTGCATACCAATTATCATCAATTATGGTCTTTTGCTTAACTAAATCTGATAGTCTGCAAAGTGTTATTTAAAAGAAAAAACAAATACTGTATAAACACAAACTTTACATATTGCAACTTCTACAAGCAATTATTGCCTGCTGCAGGCAGTCATTTTTATGCCTGTTACTGGGTGGGTGTTTCTGTAAACTAACAATCTGCCCATTAGTGCTGCGGAGAGCACCGACTGTAGTTACTGACACTTTCCCACTGTGCAGATACAAACTTCCTGTGTGTGCAAAGTCTTCTATCAGGAATTGTGCTAATGAAAATAAAATGGCAGATTGGGGTCATTACACCTGCAAATAAGAAATGTTCCCTAGTGCTTATGATTTATGAGGATTATATGAAAGAGATTTTGAATCAATTAAGTGATAACGATATCTACATAAAGTTCAATAATGACATCACA
Source organism: Discoglossus pictus (assembly GCA_027410445.1). NCBI lineage: Eukaryota > Metazoa > Chordata > Amphibia > Anura > Alytidae > Discoglossus > Discoglossus pictus. Next base: position 11,949,092 of record JAPZIH010000711.1, on the reverse strand, counting down.
GTGGAGTATTAAGCATGCCGATACAAATACTCTTTTATATGCTTGAGATTGAGGTAAGTGGGTGAGTGTACGTGTAGGGTCCATGGGGATTGAGGTGAGTGGGTGAATGTACACGTAGAGACCATGGGGATTGAGGTGAGTGGGTGAATGTACGTGTAGAGACCATGGGGATTGAGGTGAGTGGGTGAATGTACGTGTAGAGACCATGGGGATTGAGGTGAGTGGGTGAATGTACGTGTAGAGACCATGGGGATTGATGTGAGTGGGTGAATGTACGTGTAGAGACCATGGGGATTGAGGTGAGTGGGTGAATGTACGTGTAGAGACCATGGGGATTGAGGTGAGTGGGTGAATGTACGTGTAGAGACCATGGGGATTGAGGTGAGTGGGTGAATGTACATGTAGAGACCATAGAGTGCATCTATGCACAATCTGTGCTGAGCTCACAGTTTACTCGCAAATAATCACATATAATAAATGTCAAACTGTGAGTCATCGTCACACTTTGCGAGCTAGCAAAGTTAGCTCACAGAACTGCGTCCCTCGCAAAACGAGGGCCGCAGCCCTGGCCGCAAATGCTCCCACATCAGCTGCAATAAGCCAAAGGCTCATTGCAGGCCGCAAATGCGGACCCCGGGACTTAGAAAAAAAACAATAACGCGGAATGAGGAAATAGGGACTTTGAAAAATAAAAAATATGAAGTTAACGGCCGAAGCGCATACATCAAAAAACACCAAAAACACAGAAAAATAAAAACAAAATATAAAAAACAAGCATCACACACAGCACGGGGAGAAAGCCAGGACGTCTGGGAGTGAGGTTGCACGCAAATTTAAGTCGCATTTAAGAAGTTTCGGCTCTTGAAAATCGACTAAGAGAGGAAAAAAAATGACGGATGAAAAAAATAAAAACGAGGCTAAAAGACACAGAGCTGTGAAAATCACCGCCAGCAACGTACGAGTTAGCCAGGAACATAGCAGATACAAAATATACCATTACAAGGGACGGACGGAAAATGCTCGCGAGCCAAGTAACACATTTTACAACACTTACTTACAACTCATAACATTAGGATTCTAAAATGCCGCCTTACCCGCCTAAACAAAACGGTTTGGCCTTGCGCACGCAGCCTATTTACACTGCACACTTGCCACATTGCTGACACTTTCTACTCAGATGATCAACACTCCAACTGTACATTTTCAGATGCAGGAAAATCCAAATAGATTGTTAGCTCTTCAGGATATTGATTGCTGCATATTAAATATCAATAGGTAAAGTATATTCATTTTTTAATTCATATAACTTTATTAATACACTGTAAAATGGTAATTTTCTTATATATTTTAAGTTTATCTCTCATCTCTAAGGAGTTATTATTATCACTCACCTGTACAGGGATCTGAATGGGTTTCCATCTGGTGAATAGACTTCTCATCTCTCTCATATTCTCCGTCCTCATTAATTAAGTCGGAATATAGATCTCCATCTTGGGGTCCTGTTAGTCACAAGAGAGAGAAGCCTCTGGATTTGTACAGATTTACAAAACTATCTGACATAAATATCTACAGAAACAGATCTCGGGTGTAAATTTACAGACCGAGGTACTAAGTCGTACGGGTCGTAAGTCCAGCGTCCGCCGCTGGCGTGCATCGCTTATCGCAAGCCCTAAGCCTAAGTGCGGCGCCGCTGCCGAAGAGAGCCTCTGGAGCTCATGGTGAGGCCTGCAATGAGCGCCTTCGCCGATTATTGCTGCGCGAGGGCCGCAAAGCGTGACCAACATCGTAAGCATTCATGTGAATGTGAATTATCCCGTACATTTGCTGCGTGCATGTGTTAGACATTAAGTTAAAGACTGATATTAGTAATGATTGGCCAGTACTAAATTCTAGACCCTCCCCCCACCCTTATCAAGCTCTCTGAGCTATCCATTATGATACTGAGTTGCACAAACAATGCTGCATATCTCGAGAATTATGTACTACAGAGATAAATAGCTATTGCAATGTATAGACAGTTTTGAATTCTCTTTAAGATAAAATAAATATAGTTATGGTGACAGTGTGACATTACAGAATGTATTATTAATGTTCTTATTGTGTATTAATTCCTCACCTTCCCTGATATTCCCAGGACTCTCCTCCTCTTTCACCTGCTGCTGATCTCTTATATTTAGATCTTCTTGTTCAACCTTGGACACAACTGGAGGCTTCACATCTAAAGGTCCTACAGATAGAGATAAACAGATTATAGACCTTCACCATTGTAATTATTTACTATCAATCTGGTGTTTGTGTCTTAAAATCTATTTAATTCACCTTTATCATGAGCTGCGATGTTTGCAAAACTTCCTGGGTGAGAGATGAAGGAGAAATCCACCTCAATAAGGACTGAAGTGAGTGATAATTGTCCATAAGATATTACTCACCTTCACTGATATTTACAGGAATTTCCTCCTCTTTAATCTCCCGGGGACTCCTCATATTTGTCTCTTCTTCTTGGTCAGACTCTGAGAGATCTGATGGTGTCACTTTGTCACTGTCTGTACAAATAAACATGAGATGCTCACACATGGGATTTGTTATTTGTTTTTTTGGTCTGTACAAATAAACATGAGATGGTCACGTGCTGGGATTTGTTATATGTCTTTATGGTCTGTACAAATAAACATGAGATGGTCACGTGCTGGGATTTGTTATATGTCTTTATGGTCTGTACAAATAAACATGAGACAGTGACACACTGGGATTTGTTAAATGTCATTATGGTCTGTACAAATAAACATGTGACGGTCACACTCTGGGATTTGTTACATGTCATTATGGTCTGTACAAATAAACATGAGACGGTCACACACTGGGATTTGTTACACGACCCCGCACAACTTGCGCATCATACCCACAACCCCGCGTAACTAAACATCAACAGAAAAATCGAATAAACAATTCACACTGCGAGTCCCTTAGCACTTTGAAAAAATCGCCTCTAAAAATTACGGCCCGTAACACTTACAAAAGGAAACCGACAAAAAATATAAAATAAAATAAACATACTGAGCAAGGGGGGACAGCCAGGACGTCTGGGAATGAGGTTACATGCAGATTTAAAGCCAATTTAGAGACTTTCGCCACTCGAAAATCCCCTAAGCAAGAGAAAAAATGGCCACGAAAAAAAAAAGAAAACGAGGCTACACGACCCCTAAGCACGGAAAACACCGGCAGGCACATACAACTTTTACACAGACCCGTACAAGGTAATTAATACACTATTTGGAAGGACGCTAAATGCTCCACACCCGCGTACCACATTCGCCGACATTTTACAACACTAACCTACAGAATGTGGAAGTACACAGCTACACAAACGGTTTCCCCTCGTGCACGCAGCCTATTTACACTAAACACTGCACACATTGCTGACACTTCCACCTCAGCTCAACAACACTGCAAATCTACATTATATGCTGCAGGAACTTCAAAACAGATTGTTAGCTCTTCAGCACATTCCTTGCTGCATATATTAATTACAAATAGGTCAAGTATATCACATATAATAGTTGTCAAACTACAAATTGTCGTCACGCTTTGCGAGCGGCCGCATTTGCAGAAGGTGGAGGCTTTAAGGCGCATGACTTTGTAACAACACAACCCCACATACCTCTAAAGTCGCAGCACTTAGTTCCACAGCGCCCCCAAAGCACCCCACACAACCGTTAACTCGCAGCACTTAGTCCTCTCCTTCCCCTCCTCGTCTCCCTGCCCTGTGTCTCACAGCACTAACCCCCCAAACAGCGCACGCGCAAAAACACTAAAAACACACTAATAAACCCAATAATTTAAAAAAAAAACACTCACCCACAGCACGGGGAGAAAGCCAGGACATCTGGAAGTGAAATTAAATTGGAATTTAACCCCAAATTCCACCGTTTCGCAACTAGAAAAACGGCTAAGCAAGGAAAAAATTGGCCGCCGAAACCATGACCTCGGACCGCCCAGCCACGTACAACTTAGCCAAGAAGGGATCCGAGATAAGCTCGGCAACCCTCATTAACCACACATTATTCCTAGCAGTGGGGGTCCCCGATTAACCTCACATTAACCCTTGCAGTGGGGTCCCCGATCGCACGCGATCGGGAACCCCAGCTGTAATCAAAATTCAAATTTCCCGCCTTACGGGTCCGTAAAGGTCCTTAAAGGACCCATAATAAAATAAAAATTAACCCTATCACTCATGGGGCTCTATACAAAGCCCCATCAACCCCTAAAAAACCCTGTCACTCATGGGGGTCAATACAGACCCCCATAAGCCTTCAAATAACCCAGTCACTCATGAGGATCAATACAGACCCCCATAAACCTATACTTAACCAAGTCACTCATGGGGGTCAATACAGATCCCCATAAGCCCTTAATTAACCCTGTCACTCATGGTGGTCAATACAGACCCCCATAAGCCCTTAATTAACCCTGTCAATCATGGGGGTCGATACATACCCCCCTAAACCTATAATTAACCCGGTCACTCATGGGGGTCAATGCAGACCCCCATAAACCCATAATCAACCCTGTAACTCATGAGGGTCAATCCAAACCCCCATAAACCCTTAATTAACCCTGTCACTCATGTGGGTCAATACAGACCCCTATAAACCCATAATTAACCCTGTCACTCATGGGGTCAATATTGATCCCCATAAACCTATAATTAACCCTGTCACTCATGGGGGTCAATACAGATCCCCATAAACCTATAATTAACCCTGTCACTCATGGGGGTCAATAGAAAATCCCTATAAACCCTGAATTAACCCTGTAACTCATGGGGGTCAATACAGACCCCCAAAACCCTTTAATTAACCCGGTCACTCATGGGGGTCAAGAAAGACCCCGATAAAGCTATAATTAACCCTATCACTCATGGGGCTCTATACAAAGCCCCATCAACCCCTAAAAAACCCAGTCACTCATGAGGATCAATACAGACCCCCATAAACCTATACTTAACCAAGTCACTCATGGGGGTCAATACAGATCCCCATAAGCCCTTAATTAACCCTGTCACTCATGGTGGTCAATACAGACCCCCATAAGCCCTTAATTAACCCTGTCACTCATGGGGGTCGATACATACCCACCCCTAAACCTATAATTATTACCCCGGTCACATCATGGGGGTACAATGCAGACCCCCATAAACCCCATAATCAACCCTGTAACTCATGAGGGTCAATCCAAACCCCCCATAAACCCCTTATTAACCCTGTCACTCATGTGGGTCAATACAGACCCCTATAAACCCATAATTAACCCTGTCACTCATGGGGTCAATATGATCCCCATAAACCTATAATTAACCCTGTCACTCATGGGGGTCAATCAGATCCCCATAAACCTATAATTAACCCTGTCACTCTTGGGGAGTCAATAGAAAACCCTATAAACCCTGAATTAACCCTGTAACTCATGGGGGTCAATACAGACCCCAAAACCTTTAATTAACCCTGTCACTCATGGGGGTCAAGAAAGACCCCGATAAAGCTATAATTAACCCTCTGTCACTAATGGGGTCAATACGAACCTCCATAAACCGATAATTAACCCTGTCACTCATGGGGTCAATACTGACCTCCATAAACCTATAATTAACCCTGTCACTCATGGGGGTCAATACAGACCTCCATAAACCTATAATTAACCCTGTCACTCATGAGGATCAATACAGACCCCCATAAGCCCTTAATAAACCCTGTCACTCATGGGGGTCAATAGAAAACCCCTATAAACCCTGAATTAACCCTGTAACTCATGGGGGTCAATACAGACCCCCATAAGTGCTTAGTTAACCCTGTCATTCATGGGAGTCAATACAGATGCCCATAAGCCTTTAATTAACCGTGTCACTCATGGGGGTCAATACAGACCCCCATAAACCGATAATTAACACTGTCACTCATGGGGGTCAATACAGACCCCCATAAACCTATTATTAATCCTGTCACTCATGGGGGTCATTACAGACCCCATAAACCCTTAATAAACCCTGTCACTCATGGGGGTCAATACAGACCCCCATTAACCCTTAATTAACCCTGTCACTCATGGGGGTCAATACAGTACCCCATTAACCCTTAATTAACCCTGTCACTCATGGGGGTCAATGCAGACCCCTTAATTAACCATGTCACTCATGGGGGTCAATAGAAAACACCTATAAACCCTGAATTAACCCTGTAACTCATAAAATCAAATAAAAAAATGCATTCCAACCCCCCCACTACAGAAAAAAAAACATTACACACCTGAAAAGAAAATACATACAATACATAGAATAGATACAATACAAAACAAAATACAATACCCCCCTACCTAACATAAAATAAATGCTTTCTCTATATAAAAATAACTAAATCTATGCTAAAATAAAATAATTAAGACCACTTACCTTTGCAGATGTCCCGTGAGATCAGCAACCTAGGAGAAAAAAAATAAAAAATCTACATTACAGAAAATAAAAAAACCTAAGTCACAAAAAATATAAAAGGAAAATTACAGAAAAAAAAATACATTACAACCCCCCCCACTACAGGAAAAAAAAAAAACCTTACACACCTGAAAAGGAAATACATACAATACAAATACAATACATACAATACGAATACAATACATACAATACAAATACAATACATACAATACAAATACAATACATACAATACAAATACAATACATACAATACAAACACAATACATACAATACAAACACAATACATACAATACAAATAAAATACAATACCCCCCTAGATATCTAACATACAATAAATGCTATCTCTAGATAAAAAACAAACTAATTCTAATCTAAAATAAAATAATTAAGACCACTTACCTTTGCAGATGTCCCTTCAGATCAGCAACCTATGGGAAAAAAATGAGTATAACACATTGTTTTTGTCGTTCTCTAGTTTGGCGTCTTCTCTTTTCCTGTTTCTTGTCAGTATCTGCCAATTTTAATCTGTAAATAAATATATATATATTTTTTTTTTCCTGCTTTTAATTTGTTTTCTAGGTGAATATTTTCATGTTTTAGTACTATCCTCTTTTGTGTGCAACACTGTTGTGATTAGAGATTTCGGTTGTGGGTTTAGGATTATAGGTTCTTGTATAGAAAAGTAGATTTCTAGTCATAAATTAGTATGTCTTACTACTATTTGTTGTCCTATTCTTTTGTGTGGACGCTAGTTTTCAGATTATAGATTTAGTTCATATTTTTGGCTTATAGGCATAGCATAGAGTGAAAACTTAGGAACACTTATCCCTATGGTATTTTCTACCAAATATCTTATTGATATATAAACATGTTTTAGGATCGATTTGTATAATAAAAATTGGTTACTTTATTAAATTTGGGGTAACAACGGCGTATTAAAAACACATATAAAAAATCCAGGATTGGGACATGACATTGAAAAGAAAGCTAAATTGTGTGAGACAAGATTACCACTAGAATGATATATAATTTGACTCTTAATAGAGGGGTAATTTGTCTCTACAGGTGCTTGTGTGTCAGGATAGATGATTAAACCTGATGTGTGGTCCTCCTAATAAAGTCCTTTAGAGGGGTAAATCACTATTCTTACTGGCTGTTTATACAGTGTGTTGAAGAGACAACTCACAGAAAAAATTGCAGGGAGACTGCTTTGAGTAATACCCCCAGCACTGTCTGTGTGTCTATGAACTTATCTTACTGAGTGGATCTATATTGTAAGGTGCTATATATCTGGAAGGTATAATAGCTCTAAAATTCATCTGGATTTTTCTTCCAGTGTATGGTTGGAAAACTCCTTTTAAGTTGTGGAGTACAGATAACTCACCTCCCTAATAGGTATAGTGCTCTGGTTCTTGTCTCTTATATATACAAGTCCCTACTGGGAAATTGCCACTGTGATATATGCTCTAAATGAGCTCTGGTTTTTTGCCTCTTATATATATAAGTCCCTGCTGGGAAATTACTGCTGTTAAGCGTGTTCTCATTGAACTTTCAAAGGACCATACTGCCCAGTAAAGAGCAAAATGCCTGCTATTAAAGAGCAAAATGCCTGCTATTAAAGAGTCTATACTCTGTCAGTTACTTATCTTTCCATTACAGCACTTATGCTGTCTATCACTCATTTGGATAAAGACAGGGAGGGTAACCATGCATACTACACACAAGCACTCAGTGTAAATAACGCTAGCGTGTCCTTAACATCGGGACAGACTACGTCATCAGAAGCCGACGCGTTTCGACGTCATCAAGACGTCTTCTTCAAGGGTGAGCTTGCTAAGGCCGTTGGAGCCCTTTTTAAAGTGTTGCCATCTCCATGGCAACTCATGGGGAGCTGTGGAACATGAGCAGTAACATGAAAACGCCCCCTCTGGTTGTGGGCGGAATGACATGATACTTACAGCCTGCTGAATGCACGCTGTAGATTTTAGAAAGTGCAATAAATTAAGTATCGTTCTCATTGTGACATGACTTCTTAAAAGGAGAAAAGAGGCTGTATGAAGGGTGTTGGGTCTTGTTGTATGCTGAACCTTATAAAGTTGTGGCATGTCAGCATGTATGTGTACCAATACTTATAAAGTGCTGATAATCTCTAATGTTAATGGTACTTTGGAAACTTCCCTGATTGTGACAAAAAGTACTTATTTGTACTTGCTTATAATATCTACTATATATATTGAGAGTCAAAATCAAGTGCTAAATTATGTCATAATTTGTTCAGGGAGATCTCTGTGCTCCTATGATTTGGGCTCCCAAAATAATGGTACACTTTCTGGTTGAAAAATGACAATATCTTGGATATATATCTTAAAGAGGGAGGCATATATAAATTCCCAATTTTTGGGGGAAGATGCTAATGTTTTCTACCTCCTTTAAATGATTAAATGGAGAAGAAGGGAAAAGTTGCACATTGTTGATAGTGACACATTAAGTGCTTGAGTATTTGCAGTGCATAATAGACGGATTCTTCTTTATTGCACAAAAGATACATTAAAATAAAAGGGCTAATAGCCAGGTGTGCATGAGGTGAATATTTGCTGGTGGTGCCAGAGGAGGAAAGATCTTAAAATTAAAAATAAAGATAAGAATAAACATGATTATAAATGTGAAAAGATGCTTCCCAATGGATTGTGAAAATATCAAGAATTAAATGTGCTAGAGGTGAACATAAAACATGACATCTTTTAATGTTATGATAGATGGAAGATGGATGCAAATGGTGATTAATTCAGTGTATTGTGACAGTGGAAACTAATAAGGTGTATGTAAAAACACCCATACTCTAGCCAGGACTAGTTAGAGTAAAGGAAAAAAAGGGGGAGGTGGACGAGGGGAGATGTGGGGATAGTTAAGCCACAAGTGATTATGTCACTGTGATAAGTGTATAATCATGTGTGAATAAAATTCGCCCAAATCAAATAAAAGAGGTGAAAGTGAAACCCTCATTGAGACCTTTGGGAGTCAATGCTTTTAGTTTATGAATCCACCGAGCTTCATGCTGTAATAATTTCTTGTCCAGATCACCCTGTCTAGGGCCTAGGTGTACCTTTTCCAGTACTGTGAAAGTCAACACTTCACTTTTTCCTTTGTGATAATGTTTCACATGGCGTGCTAAGGGTGTATCAAGATCTTTCTGGATGGAATATATGTGTTCCCCTATGCGTCTGCGTAGCTGGCGCCGCGTTTTTCCTACGTAGATTTTGCTACATATGCATGAGGCTACATATATTACGCTTGTCGAGCAACAGTTTGAAAAATCTTTTAGCACATAGGTCTCCCCGCTGTGTGGATGTATGTATATTTTTGTCGGTTTTATATATTTACAAAATTTACACTTTCCACACCTAAAACACCCAATTGGTGGATTTAGCCATGTGTTTGTGGATCTATTTTCCTTAAAAAAGCTATGTACCAGCATATCCTTTAAATTCTTCCCTCTACGATATGTTATTGATATATGAGATGACAGATCCTTTTCTAAGTCTTCATCACCTTTTAGTATATGCCAGTGTTTGGATAGAATCTCTTTTATTGCCGGTGAGTCATATCCAAACGTCATTATACATCTAGGCTGTGTTGTTATTAACTCAGAGTTTTTTGCAGATTGTCTATTCAGCATTTCCGTTCTGTCACAACCAAGAGCGTATTTGAATGCTTTTTTTAAACACTTATTCGGGTAGCCTCTCTCCAGAAATCTCTGTCTGAGTTTATCTGCCTCTGTCTTGAATTCAATATCAGAGCTACAATTTCGTCTTATCCTCAAATATTGTCCTTTGGGGATGCCTCTTTTTAATGGTTCGAAATGTTGGCTATCCCACATGAGCAAGGTATTGGTGGCTGTGTCCTTTCTATAGGTGGTGGTGGTAATTTCCCCCTGGTTATCTTTCCGAATGTATAAGTCTAGAAAGGTGATTTGGGAAGGATGTATTTCATGTGTAAATTTTAGACCTATCTCATTGTTGTTCAATAAGTGCATGAAGGTCTCAAATTCTGCTTTTGAACCAGTCCAAATTAACAAAATATCATCTATATATCTACGCCAAATTAATGCGTGACTAATAAGATGTTCATAAAGTGGATCAGAAAAAAGTTTTTCTTCCCACCATCCCAGTAAAAGGTTGGCGTAGCTGGGTGCACAAGAGGTTCCCATAGCCGTCCCTTTCTTTTGATGGAACCATTTTCCATTGAACAAGAAGAAATTGTGTTTCAGAATGTATTCAAGTAGTTGGACCACGAAATTGTTGAATTTTTTAAGATTGTTGCTTTTAGCACTCAAAAAATATTGTACTGCCTGTATGCCAAAATTATGTGGTATGCTGCTGTATAAGGCTTCCACATCTATGGACGCAAGCCATGAATTCTTTGGTACTGTTAAATTCTCAAGTTGTCTCAGTATGTCATTGGTGTCCTTTACATAGGAAGGTAAATTTTGAACTAAGTCACAAAGATAGAAGTCTACAAAAATACTGGCATTAGAAGACAAATTGCCTGTTCCTGATATTATAGGTCTTCCTGGAATAGGAACCATTTTTTTGTGTACTTTGGGCAAAGCATAGAAGGTGGAGATGCTAGGGTATTTTGGCAAGAGAAAACCAAACGTTGGTTCATCTATGATATTATCTATTTTACCTTTCTCTAATATAGATTTAAGTATTAATCTATATTCTATGGTTGGATTTTTTTAAATTATTTCATAGGTGGAGTTATCTTCCAAGATCTTGTAACACATTTTTTTGTAATTCTCATTGCTCAATATAACCAAGTTCCCACCCTTGTCTGCAGGTTTGATTTGTATGTCTTTAAGAGACTTAAGTTCATTCAATGCTACGTATTCCTTTTTAGTCAAATTGAAATGTCTTTTGAGTTTCATATAGTCAAGTTTTTCTATTTCCATTGTGACTTGTTGTAGGAACACCCAAATATTAGAGAACTCCTTGAAAACCGGTGTAAACTGGCTTTTATTTTTCCAGATCTTTTTTGGTTCCTCTCTATTTTCAGAGCAGGAAATGTTGTCTTCCAATAGAGACATGAGAAGTTCAAAGGTTTCAATGTCCTCTTTGCTTATTCCCAATCTCATGTGTTCTTTTTCTTGTCTAATTTTGTAAAACTTTTGTAAAGCCAGTTTCTGGGCAAAGAGATTGATGTCTTTAATGTGTGAAAATTTATCAGATCTTGAAGTGGGGACAAACATTAGGCCTTTTTGTAATACTGATTTATGATCTTTGTTTATAATAAATTCTGAGAGATTCACTATTTTGAAATTATCATCTGTGTCTGACTCTGTTGTCTGATTATTATTATGTTTGTTCATATCTTTTTCCTTTTGTCCCTCCTTTCTGGGCCTTTGTCTAAATACTGGCCCTCTTCTAAAAAACCAGTAGTATTGTGTTGATTTGGTGTTCTTGTCTGAGAGAAATTTCTTGTATTATATGCTTCTCTTCTATATGATATAGTAGGTCGTCTACCTCTGTTATGCCAAGTAGAGAGTTCATCTACATCTGAATTTTCATATTCAGAGGAGCTTATGTCTGAATTCTTTTGTAAGGGAGCTCCTGTAGGGAATTTTTTAAAAATTCTGTTTGTTTGGAAATCGGTTTTGTCTCTCCAGAATTTCTTCTGTTTGCGATCTTTTATCTCTCTTTTAAATCTATCAATGTTGTCATTCAGCTTTTTACAGAATGTTTGGTATTCTGAGGATTCATTGAATTTATTGAATTCTTGTTGACACAATACAATCTTTGGTTTTAATGATTCTAGATTTTGTTTTTTCGGTTTCAATAATTAGAGTCATCAACTCAGATGAACATTTCAAAAGGATCTCTTTCCATTTATGAATAAATGTCTCATCACTTAGATTTACAGCAGGATTAATATAAACTCTCAAGCCTCTAGGTACAAAATGGTTTTTCAGATAGTTCTGTAGACTACTTATTTCCCATACTGAACGTACTTGTTTCCTCAAAACTTTTTGTAATTCATCATATATGTTTTTTATGTCTTTATTCCCCTCACCTGCGGGTTGTGTACCCGTGCAGAAACTCTCTTCTGCTTCTTTTAGGAGGGAGTCTAAGTCCATATTTAGCATAGAGGGAATGGACATAATGAAAATTCCTTAGCTTGGAATTATCCACTAAATTTAGTGTAAGTGATGATACTGCTCAGGTCCCAGAAATTCTTTATTTCAAAATAATTATATGTCTTAGAATTTCTTGTTCCTTATGTGGATTAAACCACAGGTTATGTATAGAGTGAAAACTTAGGAACACTTATTCCTATGGTATTTTCTAATAAAGACATAAAAAACATATATGATGAATTACAAAAAGTTTTGAGGAAACAAGTACGTTCAGTATGGGAAATAAGTAGTCTACAGAACTATCTGAAAAACCATTTTGTACCTAGAGGCTTGAGAGTTCATATTAATCCTGCTGTAAATCTAAGTGATGAGACATTTATTCATAAATGGAAAGAGATCCTTTTGAAATGTTCATCTGAGTTGATGACTCTAATTATTGAAACCGAAAAACAAAATCTAGAATCATTAAAACCAAAGATTGTATTGTGTCAACAAGAATTCAATAAATTCAATGAATCCTCAGAATACCAAACATTCTGTAAAAAGCTGAATGACAACATTGATAGATTTAAAAGAGAGATAAAAGATCGCAAACAGAAGAAATTCTGGAGAGACAAAACCGATTTCCAAACAAACAGAATTTTTAAAAAATTCCCTACAGGAGCTTCCTTACAAAAGAATTCAGACATAAGCTCCTCTGAATATGAAAATTCAGATGTAGATGAACTCTCTACTTGGCATAACAGAGGTAGACGACCTACTATATCATATAGAAGAGAAGCATATAATACAAGAAATTTCTCTCAGACAAGAACACCAAATCAACACAATACTACTGTTTTTTTAGAAGAGGGCCAATATCTAGACAAAGGCCCAGAAAGGAGGGACAAAAGGAAAAAGACATGAACCAACATAACAATAATCAGAGAACAGAGTCAGACACAGATGATAATTTCAAAATAGTGAATCTCTCAGAATTTATTATAAACAAAGATCATAAATCAGTATTACAAAAAGGCCTAATGTTTGTCCCCACTTCAAGATCTGATAAATTTTCACACATTAAAGACATCAATCTCTTTGCCCGGAAACTGGCTTTACAAAAGTTTTACAAAATTAGACAAGAAAAAGAACACATGAGATTGGGAATAAGCAAAGAGGACATTGAAACCTTTGAACTTCTCACGTCTCTATTGGAAGACAACATTTCCTGCTCTGAAAATAGAGAGGAACCAAAAAAGATCTGGAAAAATAAAAGCCAGTTTACACCGGTTTTCAAGGAGTTCTCTAATATTTGGGTGTTCCTACAACAAGTCACAATGGAAATAGAAAAACTTGACTATATGAAACTCAAAAGACATTTCAATTTGACTAAAAAGGAATACGTAGCATTGAATGAACTTAAGTCTCTTAAAGACATACAAATCAAACCTGCAGACAAGGGTGGGAACTTGGTTATATTGAGCAATGAGAATTACAAAAAAATGTGTTACAAGATCTTGGAAGATAACTCCACCTATGAAATAATTTCAAAAAATCCAACCATAGAATATAGATTAATACTTAAATCTATATTAGAGAAAGGTAAAATAGATAATATCATAGATGAACCAACGTTTGGTTTTCTCTTGCCAAAATACCCTAGCATCTCCACCTTCTATGCTTTGCCCAAAGTACATAAAAAAATGGTTCCTATTCCAGGAAGACCTATAATATCAGGAACAGGCAATTTGTCTTCTAATGCCAGTATTTTTGTAGACTTCTATCTTCGTGACTTAGTTCAAAATTTACCTTCCTATGTAAAGGACACCAATGACATACTGAGACAACTTGAGAATTTAACAGTACCAAAGAATTCATGGCTTGCGTCCATAGATGTGGAAGCCATATACAGCAGCATACCACATAATTTTGGCATACAGGCAGTACAATATTTTTTGAGTGCTAAAAGCAACAATCTTAAAAAATTCAACAATTTCGTGGTCCAACTACTTGAATACATTCTGAAACACAGTTTCTTCTTGTTCAATGGAAAATGGTTCCATCAAAAGAAAGGGACGGCTATGGGAACCTCTTGTGCACCCAGCTACGCCAACCTTTTACTGGGATGGTGGGAAGAAAAACTTTTTTCTGATCCACTTTATGAACATCTTATTAGTCACGCATTAATTTGGCGTAGATATATAGATGATATTTTGTTAATTTGGACTGGTTCAAAAGCAGAATTTGAGACCTTCATGCACTTATTGAACAACAATGAGATAGGTCTAAAATTTACACATGAAATACATCCTTCCCAAATCACCTTTCTAGACTTATACATTCGGAAAGATAACCAGGGGGAAATCACCACCACCACCTATAGAAAGGACACAGCCACCAATACCTTGCTCATGTGGGATAGCCAACATTTCGAACCATTAAAAAGAGGCATCCCCAAAGGACAATATTTGAGGATAAGACGAAATTGTAGCTCTGATATTGAATTCAAGACAGAGGCAGATAAACTCAGACAGAGATTTCTGGAGAGAGGCTACCCGAATAAGTGTTTAAAAAAAGCATTCAAATATGCTCTTGGTTGTGACAGAACGGAAATGCTGAATAGACAATCTGCAAAAAACTCTGAGTTAATAACAACACAGCCTAGATGTATAATGACGTTTGGATATGACTCACCGGCAATAAAAGAGATTCTATCCAAACACTGGCATATACTAAAAGGTGATGAAGACTTAGAAAGGGATCTGTCATCTCATATATCAATAACATATCGTAGAGGGAAGAATTTAAAGGATATGCTGGTACATAGCTTTTTTAAGGAAAATAGATCCACAAACACATGGCTAAATCCACCAATTGGGTGTTTTAGGTGTGGAAAGTGTAAATTTTGTAAATATATAAAACCGACAAAAATATACATACATCCACACAGCGGGGAGACCTATGTGCTAAAAGATTTTTCAAACTGTTGCTCGACAAGCGTAATATATGTAGCCTCATGCATATGTAGCAAAATCTACGTAGGAAAAACGCGGCGCCAGCTACGCAGACGCATAGGGGAACACATATATTCCATCCAGAAAGATCTTGATACACCCTTAGCACGCCATGTGAAACATTATCACAAAGGAAAAAGTGAAGTGTTGACTTTCACAGTACTGGAAAAGGTACACCTAGGCCCTAGACAGGGTGATCTGGACAAGAAATTATTACAGCATGAAGCTCGGTGGATTCATAAACTAAAAGCATTGACTCCCAAAGGTCTCAATGAGGGTTTCACTTTCACCTCCTTTATTTGATTTGGGCGAATTTTATTCACACATGATTATACACTTATCACAGTGACATAATCACTTGGGGCTTAACTATCCCCACATCTCCCCTCGTCCACCTCCCCCTTTTTTTCCTTTACTCTAACTAGTCCTGGCTAGAGTATGGGTGTTTTTACATACACCTTATTAGTTTCCACTGTCACAATACACTGAATTAATCACCATTTGCATCCATCTTCCATCTATCATAACATTAAAAGATGTCATGTTTTATGTTCACCTCTAGCACATTTAATTCTTGATATTTTCACAATCCATTGGGAAGCATCTTTTCACATTTATAATCATGTTTATTCTTATCTTTATTTTTAATTTTAAGATCTTTCCTCCTCTGGCACCACCAGCAAATATTCACCTCATGCACACCTGGCTATTAGCCCTTTTATTTTAATGTATCTTTTGTGCAATAAAGAAGAATCCGTCTATTATGCACTGCAAATACTCAAGCACTTAATGTGTCACTATCAACAATGTGCAACTTTTCCCTTCTTCTCCATTTAATCATTTAAAGGAGGTCGAAAACATTAGCATCTTCCCCCCAAAATTGGGAATTTATATATGCCTCCCTCTTTAAGATATATATCCAAGATATTGTCATTTTTCAACCAGAAAGTGTACCATTATTTTGGGAGCCCAAATCATAGGAGCACAGAGATCTCCCTGAACAAATTATGACATCATTTAGCACTTGATTTTGACTCTCAATATATATAGTAGATATTATAAGCAAGTACAAATAAGTACTTTTTGTCACAATCAGGGAAGTTTCCAAAGTACCATTAACATTAGAGATTATCAGCACTTTATAAGTATTGGTACACATACATGCTGACATGCCACAACTTTATAAGGTTCAGCATACAACAAGACCCAACACCCTTCATACAGCCTCTTTTCTCCTTTTAAGAAGTCATGTCACAATGAGAACGATACTTAATTTATTGCACTTTCTAAAATCTACAGCGTGCATTCAGCAGGCTGTAAGTATCATGTCATTCCGCCCACAACCAGAGGGGGCGTTTTCATGTTACTGCTCATGTTCCACAGCTCCCCATGAGTTGCCATGGAGATGGCAACACTTTAAAAAGGGCTCCAACGGCCTTAGCAAGCTCACCCTTGAAGAAGACGTCTTGATGACGTCGAAACGCGTCGGCTTCTGATGACGTAGTCTGTCCCGATGTTAAGGACACGCTAGCGTTATTTACACTGAGTGCTTGTGTGTAGTATGCATGGTTACCCTCCCTGTCTTTATCCAAATGAGTGATAGACCGCATAAGTGCTGTAATGGAAAGATAAGCAACTGACAGAGTATAGACTCTTTAATAGCAGGCATTTTGCTCTTTAATAGCAGGCATTTTGCTCTTTACTGGGCAGTATGGTCCTTTGAAAGTTCAATGAGAACCCGTTTAGCAGCAGTAATTTCCCAGCAGGGACTTATATATATAAGAGGCAAAAAACCAGAGCTCATTTAGAGCATATATCACAGTGGCAATTTCCCAGTAGGGACTTGTATATATAAGAGACAAGAACCAGAGCACTATACCTATTAGGGAGGTGAGTTATCTGTACTCCACAACTTAAAAGGAGTTTTCCAACCATACACTGGAAGAAAAATCCAGATGAATTTTAGAGCTATTATACCTTCCAGATATATAGCACCTTACTATATAGATCCACTCAGTAAGATAAGTTCATAGACACACAGACAGTGCTGGGGGTATTACTCAAAGCAGTCTCCCTGCAATTTTTTCTGTGAGTTGTCTCTTCAACACACTGTATAAACAGCCAGTAAGAATAGTGATTTACCCCTCTAAAGGACTTTATTAGGAGGACCACACATCAGGTTTAATCATCTATCCTGACACACAAGCACCTGTAGAGACAAATTACCCCTCTATTAAGAGTCAAATTATATATCATTCTAGTGGTAATCTTGTCTCACACAATTTAGCCTTCTTTTAAATGTCATGTCCCAATCCTGGATTTTTTATATGTGTTTTTAATACGCCGTTGTCACCCCAAATTTAATAAAGTAACCAATTTTTATTATACAAATCGATCCTAAAACATGTTTATATATTTATAGGCATAGCACCCAAAACAGAATATTTGTCTAAATTTTCTAAGTATTATGGGGCTCTGAAAAGAGGCGCTATTCTTAAATTTTGTATAAAAAAAAAATAAATTAGTCCAACACATTTACAGAAAATAAATAAACATTCTAAACATTGTACTCACCTTTCCAGCATGCCCCGTCCGTCTTCTTTTCTTCTTCTCCGGCGTGGCCCCTGTTGAAAAAAAACATAACATTAGTACAAATACATATACACATAACACAAAATAAGATAAACATAATCTACATTGTACTTACCTCCCCGCGATGGTCTCCGGCCTCCTACTCTTCTGCCCCGGCTTTAGATTAGAATTATTTTATATTATTATTAATATTAAACATTTTATTTTAGCATAGATTTAGGCTTTGTTATATAGAGATAGCATTTATAGCTTGTTAGATAGGGGGATCTATTTTAGATAGATAGTATTGATTGTATGTTAGATAGATAGGGGGGATTGTATTGTATTTTATTTGTATTGTATGTATTTTATTTGCATTGTATTTTATTTGTATAGTATAAATTTCCTTTTCAGGTGTGTAATGTTTTTTTTTTTTTTTCTGTAGTGGGGGGGTTGTAATGTATTTTTTTTTTTTCTGTAATGTTCCTTTTTTTATGTTTTCTGACAAAGGTTTTTTTTATTTTCTGTAATGTAGATTTATTTTTTTCTTTCTGTAATTAGAGTGGTGGGGGGTTATTAGGGGGTAGGTAGGATGTGTAGGTAGGTAGTGTAGGTGTTAATAGGTTAGTGTAGAGGGGTGTTAGTTTAGATTTAATGGATTATTAGGGGGATATAGTGCAGTGTAGTGTTTATACTTAGTATCATGAGGGTACTGGAGAACCCTCATAGCACTTACGGGGTAATGTTAGGCTTCTAACTGTCCAATGAGGGTCTTTAAATACCCTTATGGGACTAACAGGATTAAATAGAGGCTTATGAGGGTCTGTATAGACCCCCATAAGTGACCGGGTTAAAATGGTGTAGTGCTTACACTTTGGGTCCTAAGGGTCCTGGATGACCCTCATGGCACTTATAGTGTTATTACATGCGTTCATTAGTGTTAGAGGGGTCTATATAGTTGAGGCACACAGTACACTCACATTGTGTGGCAAACAGCATTTCAACACTTTATTTTATTGCCCCGTCATTTTTGACGGGCAAGTCGCTAGTTACTTTATAACTCTACTAATTAATTAATTATCATTACAAAACACATACACAGAAAAAATAAAAAAGCACGACAAAATCACAATAAACGCTAAAGGCGCTCAGTGCACGCCTCACAAGGAGCGTCAACGGTGTTTAGAGGAGCACAACTACACCAGGGGAGAGGCTCGCAATGCTCGCCAAAAGGCCATCAGCACAAACCTTGCAATGAGCGCCAAAGGATCTCTGATAACCAAACATACACCAATAGGCTTGCAATGAGCGCCGAAAGTACTCACAAAAGCAAAATACTTACTTTGTGTAGCAAACCGCATTACCTGCCTTACAATTATATTGCCGTCATTTTTTGTCATATATATAATACAGAGTGATGGGAGTGTGGCTGTCTATCTATTTATCTGTCTATCTATCTATCTATCTATCTATCTATCTGTCTGTGACTGGTTATCAGGTGCGAGTGGGATAAAGACAGGAACAGATACCGAATATAATGATATTATACTATATATATAATACAGAGTGATGGGAGAGGGGCTGTCTATCTGTCCCTCTATCTATCTATCCCTCTATCTATCTATCACTCTATTTATCTATCCCTCTATTTATCTATCCCTCTATTTATCTATCCCTCTATTTATCTATCCCTCTATTTATCTATCCCTCTATTTATCTATCCCTCTATTTATCTATCCCTCTATCTATCAATCTTACTATCTATCTATCTGTCTGTGACTGGTTATCAGGTGCGAGTGGGATAAAGACAGGAAGAGATACCGGATATAATGATATTATACTATATATATAATACAGAGTGATGGGAGTGAGGCTGTCTATCTATATATCTATCCCTCTATCTGTCTGTCTATCTATCTATCTGTCTATCTATATGTCTCACTCTCTCTCTCCATCTACCCCCCCCCCCCTCTATATATATCTCCCACTATCCCCCCTCCCATCTCTCTTCCCCTCTCCCTCTATCTGTGAGAGCTGGTCTGACATATATACACACTGAGCTCCACCTCCTCATACAACAACTATACCGATTTACACACACACTATATATATATGTACATATAGACTTTCATACCTCCTAATACACTAATATCATTATATTCCGGTATTTATAGCCCCCTACGTAATCTCCTCATCATTAAGTAATCAGTAATCGCTTTATTTACCTGCTAAGAGCTCGGACACACACCTCTAGGCCGCAAACTCCCTCGAAGAATAGGAAGAGGATGTACCGAAAGTCTCTGCCAAACTACAAGTTCCGGAAAGCGCGGCAGCACAAGCAGCAGCCAATCAGCACAGTTAGGGGGCGGTTCTATGAAGTCATTTAGTTTCCATGGTCACACTGTTAGCATACAACTTTCTCAAACTGTGCACATACGCTTGTAACGATCGTACAGATTGTTTTAGTGTATTTCTGCCAAGCAACTGGAGACGTCACCGCTTATCCAATTATTTTATTGGTCAGGAGAGTTGTCATATTATTGTGCCCCCTGTAATGTATGTGTGAGACGTCTCTGTGATATAAACAGAAGAGGCTGGAGCTGTGACATATACTGGGTGCAACCTATTAGTGTTTATACTTTATATTCTAGATGATTTATTACTCAGAGAAAGAGAGTTAAGTAGCCATCTAGATAATATATATATATACATAGAGAGAATATATGGAGACCGAGAGAGAGAGAGAGAGAGAGAGAATATATATATATATATATATATATATATATATATATATATATATATATATATATACATAGAGAGAGAGAGAGAGAGACACAGCTATAGAGAGAGAGAGAGAGAGAGAGAGAATATATATATATATATATATATATATATATATATATATATATACATAGAGAGAGACAGAGACACAGAGGGAGAGACACACACACACAGAGAGAGAAAGGGACAGAGACACACAGAGAGAGACAGAGAGATAGAGACAGAGACACACAGAGAGAGACAGAGACACAGAGAGAGAGAGAGACACAGAGGGAGAGACAGAGAGATAGAGAGACAGAGAAACACAGAGAGAGACAGAGAGATAGAGACAGAGAGAGACAGAGACACAGAGAGAGAGACAGACAGAGACACACAGAAAGAGATAGAGACACAGAGAGAGAGACAGAGCAAGACAGAGACACACAGAGAGAGAGAGAGATAGAGACAGAGAGAGACAGAGACACACAGGGAGAGAGAGACACACAGAGAGATAGAGAGACAGAGACACACAGAGAGAGATAGAGACAGACAGAGAGAGACAGAGCGAGACAGAGACACACACAGAGAGAGACACAGAGAGAGAGACAGAGAGAGAGAGAGAGACACAGAGAGATAGAGAGACAGAGACACACAGAGAGAGATAGAGAGACAGAGAGAGACAAAAAGAGAGAGAATATATATATCTACATACAGATAGAGAGAATATATATATATATATATATATATATATATATATATATATATAATGTGGCAGGGCGCCCCCTTCTGATGGGGTTTGCGTCCTGTTTTCTTATCTCTTTAACTTATTTAGGGAGGAAGACACAGTAGGCTGTTAGAGGCTTAGTTTTACTGCTATTTATTTGTTAGCACAAACAGAAAGAAAATAGTGCTTATCCTCAGCCACATAATACAATTCTACATAAACTGGCTTACTATAACCAGGAATGCCCTGACTAGCCCTGAGCGGCTTCTCGGTCTGCAGGTATAATAACACAGTCCACATTTTAAACTCTCTGCTTGATTCGGGTATCTCTTGAGGACTTTTCCTCTACAGCTTCTGTCAATAGTGGGTGAAGCATAGGGCCCACCCTACTCTCCCATATGCTTCACCCCAGGGACACTTGTCACCCTCTTGTGATGAGGGACTATTACTTTCTCTCAATGCACTCTTCTCCCTGGGGCCTTTGTACTCCTTATCCTCATATGGTAAAAACAACATGCATTTGGCACCAACCTTTTTATCCCTTATTGCATCCGACTTCTTAGGAATGGGGTCTTCAGGTAAATCCTCTAACAGTGGAATATCTCCTATACCACAGCAGTCTTCTCTGCGAGCAATCTCTGTAACACAGCAGTCTTGCTTCAGCACTAATCCCAGCTCTCAGGATCCAACAGCAGCTGAGCTGTCCAGGGTTTTCTTCTGCATACACACTGCAGCTCTACACACAGCTCACAGCTCTTAGGCCCAAAGCCTAAGTAAGAGAGACTCCACCCATCTCTCTGCTGCTCTTAAAGGCAGTTCACAGCTGGGCTTCAATTAGCCTCTGATAGCTGCCTGGAGTTAATTCTTTCCCTTCCCAGGGAGAAGTCTTACAGAGCTCTTTTGTGACCCCTCTTGGCCCTTGACCACAATATATATATATATACATAGAGAGAGATAGAATATATATATATATATATATATATATATATATATATACACATAGAGAGAGATAGAATATATATATATATATATATATATATACATAGAGAGAGACAGCTATATATATATATATATATACATAGAGATAGAGAGACAGCTATATATATATATATATATATATATATATATATACATAGAGAGAGACAGCTATATATATATATACATAGAGATAGAGACAGCTATATATATATATATATACATAGAGATAGAGAGAGACAGCTATATATATATATACATAGAGAGAAAGAGAGAGAGAGACAGCTATATATATATATATATATATATATATATACATAGAGAGAGATAGAGAGACAGCTATATATATACATAGAGAGAGAGAGAGAGAGAGAAAGCTATATATATATATATATATATATATATAAATAGAGAGAGAGAGACAGCTATATATATATATAACTAGTAAAAAAAGAAAAAAGGTACTTTCTAATAGCAAAAGTATAGCCAAAAATAATGGTAAGGTATAATAACCAAAATTACCCCGTCCAAAAATGGTAGACTGAGATAAAGAAAATATAAGGTAAACACTACAGAAGACTGAGTGAATATCTAGTCTTTAGTTATAGTCCTCATACATCTGTTAGGACAATCATAGGACTATAACATAATAAATAGTAGTGAAAAAAAGGGGAAAAAAATATGAAAAATAGTAAGCAAAAAAGCAAAAAGCACTCTATACAGAATGTGAAAAATAAATAGAAAGGCAAAAGATATAAGGTAAGTACTAGGTATATAGGGTAAGTATACAAAGAGAAAAAAAGGTGAACAGTACACCAGAGCAATGCGTGTAATACGCTTGCTAGCTCACTGAAGCCAAATAGTCAGCATTCTCAACCCTTACCCAAAAAAATACCTAAAAAAGTACATACCAGATTGCTCCATAGTTATCTCAAAGTAATCACACAAGAGTGGATAACTGGATATATCAGATGCCAAACAAGGAACTGAAAAAAATAAAGAAACAAAAAGCCGACCGGTTTCGATAGCACACACGCTATCTTTATCAAGGCACATAGAGTGCATAGCTATAGTGGAAATTCGCGGGGTTTTTTAAAGGGACATTGGTCGCGCCTACTTGGGCGTAGCTAGGGCGTTAATTCACTCCCCTTAGCTGTGTATTGGTTGAATCTCAATTATTATACACGCCTCTTAATTTAACCACGTAATGACGTGACTTGCAGCATCTGACGCTCTGCAACAGCGCCCAGAGACAAATCGCGAGATTACGCTATAACGTGAATGGGGATGAAACCTAATTTAATTGCTGAATTATGATATCCATTACGACAGCGCGACCACAGATCCAATGCAACTAAATACCTCTGTGTCAACAAGAACCCCTTGAAGAGACCCTAAGCTGTATATGGTACAGATTTCTCCTTTTACCTTACTTAAAAGAGCAAGAAAAAGGCTATACTTATGATACAAAAGAAACATAAAACCACTTCTAAGTATAAAGACAATTAGACTAAACTTATAAGACAATTAAACATTTATAATATAGTGTACTAAATACAGAAAAGGCTGAACATTTTTTTAAAGTAAGCGTTTAGATAATAATATTCTAATAGATGAAGTTATTAGGATTAGAGAAAATACTTATTTTATTGGGATGTAAGTGTATAAAGTATTCTAAGAGTGAACTATGGGACTTATAGATTATCATTCCTATACTAGAAGAAAACACTTCCTTGGGACTACATGTACTCAGGGATACTATTAGAACGATACCCTCTTGTTCATTCAGAAGAAAAGACTTAAAATTTAGTACAGCAGCTTGTAATTTTAAATAAATGGACTAAAGGTAAACCCTTCATTTAGACCCCATGGACCCTGGGCGCCCATTAAATAGATCCACTTGCATTCCTCCTGCATAACGGGGTAATTTTGGTTATTATACCTTACCATTATTTTTGGCTATACTTTTGCTATTAGAAAGTACCTTTTTTCTTTTTTTACTAGTTTTTTATCTCAGGCGGTAACCGCCATTTTTCTATTTTTTTCTTTACCTCCCTTTTTTTTGGTTTAATCCAGTGTTTATAAATCCACTTCACAGTATAATTTTTTTTTATCTCCTTAGGTATATTCTTTACCAATAGGATACCTTACTATACTATTATTGCTTATATTAGGCAAACAATTCTATTTGCTTAGATTAGGCTAATTTTACTCACCAGAATGGCCGATACCAGTAAATGGGATTATGATACATTAATAAATGAAGCACAATCGGCTTCAATTTGGGAGGGAACGAATTTAGTTCAGGAAATTAAATTAGATGTGCTTACGAATTTCAAAATCTTCCAGAAACAACTACAAAGACAAATAAAATCTATCTGGGAGATTAGCAGTCTAGAAAACTATATAAAAAACAACTTAATCCCCAGAGGCCTAACAATACAAATAATTCCACCTCAACATCTTCTAGACTCCGAATTTGTTAAGAAATGGACTGAAGTAGTGTCAAACTGTTCGATAGAACTTATGAAAATAATAGTAGAACAAGAACACAAAAACCTAGATATACTCAATAAAAAGGTTAAAGAAGGTAACCTAGATATTGAGAAATTTAAAGGAAGTCAAGAATATGACAAATGGCTAACAAAAATGAATGAAAACTTGGATAAATATAAAAGAGATCTAATAAAACGGAAACAATCCAAGTTCAATAGAGATAAGAACGATTTTTTACAAAGAAAAGTTTATAAAATCACTAATATCTGTAAAACGACAGAAACTGTTGACATTGCTTCCTCAGAATATTCGGAAACAGAAACACAACCAGACATAGAAGAGAGGGGAATTAAAGGTAGATCGAAAATGTGTACTAACACCAATACATCAGTGGTCAATACAAGATTACATCAAGCTTCAATGGCAACTTTTTTAGACAAGGGGCAAAGCCCAAGGACACGTGGAAGAGGGAGAGGCAATTCAAGAACACAGTCAAAGATAAAGAGGAACACCCAAGAGAGCGAAACATTGGAACTTTAATTGATAGTAATTGTCACAAAAAGAGAATAAAAATGGAGTCCACTAAAGAACAAAAGTCATCTGAAGATCAAGGTTATTCAGATGAAGAATATGGTGAAAATCTTATCATAAATCTAACCGACATCAAATTAAGTGAGGCACAGGAAAAAAATTCTCTCTAAGGGATTGACGTTTATACCCTCTAATTACACGAATCTATTTACTAACGTAAAGGATATTAATCTTTTTGTGAGGAAATTAGCTTTAAAAAAATTCTTCTTCGATAAAGATAAAAAGAGACTAGAAGAAATAGGATTAACAATTGAAGACAAAGAAACCCTTGACAATTTGATGGCATTACTAAGTGAAGATGATCTAAAGAAACAAGAACAAAAGTTATTTAAAAAGAACAGCAAATTTACTCCAGAATTGAAACACTACGGTAATTTACAAATGTTTCTGAAATTAGTCTGTAAAGATCTAGAGTCCTTAGATCGTGTAAATAAATTTTATTCCCAATATGAATCAAAAAACAACAATATTACGATAGAAGAAAGAAAAGCAATTGAAGAAATTAAGAAACTTGATATTGAGATCAAGAAAGCTGATAAAGGGGGTAACATAGTATTAATGAAGAAGGAGGAATATCTAGAAATGTGTTAGACCCTTTTACGTGATACAAATACGTATGAAGTGCTTCAGAAAAATCAGACGTGGCAATACTCTGCAGAGCTAGAAAATCTCCTTCTAAAAGGACTAGAAGAAGGAATCATCAGTAAAGCTAATTTTGATTACTTTTTACCTAAGGATCCCACAGCGGCTACTTTTTATGCGCTTCCAAAGGTGCATAAGAAACGAATGCCTATCCCTGGTAGACCGATTGTCTCAAGTACAAATTGTCTGACAGAGAAAATAAGTCAGTTTATAGATCAAGAACTAAAAGAGATTGTAAAAAGTCTACCTTCCCACCTAGAGGATACGATGGACACACTAAAAAGTATAGAAGAAGTAGAGCTTCCCCCTAAATCCATACTGGGGGCAGTTGACGTAGAACAGCTCTACTCTAGTATTCCTAATGACCAAGGCCTGATGGCCGTTAAATACTATTTGAACATGAGAAGTTCAACAAACAAGACTAAAAATGAATTCATTCTGAATCTTTTGGAGTTTGTTCTGACTAAAAACTTCTTCTTTTTTCACGGAAAATGGTATCACCAAATTAGGGGAACTGCGATGGGCACAAGCTGTGCACCAAGTTACGCTAACCTCTTCCTCGGAATGTGGGAGAATACCATGGTTTTTTGTGAGGAGCTCAATACCGATAGAATCCTCCTGTGGAAGCGCTACATCGATGATGTCTTGATATGCTGGGAAGGTGACATAAAGGGATTAGAGGATTTCGTACGTGTACTTAATATAAACAACATAAACATCAAATTAACTCTGGAAACGAATGTGAAGGAAATTAATTTCCTAGACTTGAAAATCATGAAGACTGATGAAGGTAAATTGCACACCACCCTATTCAGGAAAGAAACATCGACGAATACCACACTGGCATGGACTAGCCAACACCCGATATCACAGAAAGCAAGTATTCCGATCGGCCAATATTTAAGACTTCGCCGAAATTGTGATACTATGGAAGAATTTAGATCAAAAGCGTCCGAATTGAGAGCAAGACTAAAAAGTCGGGGTTATCCGAATAGAGTGCTAAAGAATGCCTACAAAAAGTCCTTAGAGAAGGATAGAACAGAGTTACTATTTAAAAAACAAACAGAAAAAAAGGATGATACAACAAGATGCATTCTTTCTTATGGTACAGATAGTAAACAAGTCAAGGATATAATTAAGAAACATTGGCACCTGATATCCGAAGACGAAGCATTGAGAAATACCATATCAGAACACCCGAACATTACGTACAGAAGAGGCACAAATCTTGGCGATAAATTAGTAAAGAGTCTCTTCATAGATAAGAAAGAAGAGAACAAGAACTGGCTAGCCAAGACCAAAGGCCTCTTTAAGTGTGGCAAGTGTAAGGCTTGCGAATATATAAAACCTGAAAAATCTTTTCTCCACCCTTGGACGAATAAATCTTTTCCGCTGAAATCTTTTTATAACTGCCTTTCTACCCACGTAGTCTACATTATTGTTTGCAAATGCAAAAAATTGTACGTGGGGAAAACTATAAGACAAATAAGGAGGAGAATACTAGAACACGTATCTTCTATTACTAACAAATTAGACACCCCAATTTCGAGACATGTTCGTCTTTACCATCAAGGCGATGTAAAAAGCCTTGAATTCCATATAATTGACGACATTAAAGTAACAATAAGAGGGGGTAATATTGATCAAAAACGTATGCAGGAGGAATGCAAGTGGATCTATTTAATGGGCGCCCAGGGTCCATGGGGTCTAAATGAAGGGTTTACCTTTAGTCCATTTATTTAAAATTACAAGCTGCTGTACTAAATTTTAAGTCTTTTCTTCTGAATGAACAAGAGGGTATCGTTCTAATAGTATCCCTGAGTACATGTAGTCCCAAGGAAGTGTTTTCTTCTAGTATAGGAATGATAATCTATAAGTCCCATAGTTCACTCTTAGAATACTTTATACACTTACATCCCAATAAAATAAGTATTTTCTCTAATCCTAATAACTTCATCTATTAGAATATTATTATCTAAACGCTTACTTTAAAAAAATGTTCAGCCTTTTCTGTATTTAGTACACTATATTATAAATGTTTAATTGTCTTATAAGTTTAGTCTAATTGTCTTTATACTTAGAAGTGGTTTTATGTTTCTTTTGTATCATAAGTATAGCCTTTTTCTTGCTCTTTTAAGTAAGGTAAAAGGAGAAATCTGTACCATATACAGCTTAGGGTCTCTTCAAGGGGTTCTTGTTGACACAGAGGTATTTAGTTGCATTGGATCTGTGGTCGCGCTGTCGTAATGGATATCATAATTCAGCAATTAAATTAGGTTTCATCCCCATTCACGTTATAGCGTAATCTCGCGATTTGTCTCTGGGCGCTGTTGCAGAGCGTCAGATGCTGCAAGTCACGTCATTACGCGGTTAAATTAAGAGGCGTGTATAATAATTGAGATTCAACCAATACACAGCTAAGGGGAGTGAATTAACGCCCTAGCTACGCCCAAGTAGGCGCGACCAATGTCCCTTTAAAAAACCCCGCGAATTTCCACTATAGCTATGCACTCTATGTGCCTTGATAAAGATAGCGTGTGTGCTATCGAAACCGGTCGGCTTTTTGTTTCTTTATTTTTTTCAGTTCCTTGTTTGGCATCTGATATATCCAGTTATCCACTCTTGTGTGATTACTTTGAGATAACTATGGAGCAATCTGGTATGTACTTTTTTAGGTATTTTTTTGGGTAAGGGTTGAGAATGCTGACTATTTGGCTTCAGTGAGCTAGCAAGCGTATTACACGCATTGCTCTGGTGTACTGTTCACCTTTTTTTCTCTTTGTATACTTACCCTATATACCTAGTACTTACCTTATATCTTTTGCCTTTCTATTTATTTTTCACATTCTGTATAGAGTGCTTTTTGCTTTTTTGCTTACTATTTTTAATATTTTTTTCCCCTTTTTTTCACTACTATTTATTATGTTATAGTCCTATGATTGTCCTAACAGATGTATGAGGACTATAACTAAAGACTAGATATTCACTCAGTCTTCTGTAGTGTTTACCTTATATTTTCTTTATCTCAGTCTACCATTTTTGGACGGGGTAATTTTGGTTATTATACCTTACCATTATTTTTGGCTATACTTTTGCTATTAGAAAGTACCTTTTTTCTTTTTTTACTAGTTTTTTATCTCAGGCGGTAACCGCCATTTTTCTATTTTTTTCTTTACCTCCCTATATATATATATATACATAGAGAGAGAGAGACAGCTATATATATATACATAGAGATAGAGAGAGACAGCTATATATATATATATACTTAGAGAGAGAGAGACAGCTATATATATATATATATATATATATATATACATAGAGAGAGAGAGACAGCTATATATATATATACATAGAGAGAGAGAGAGACAGCTATATATATATATATATATATATATATATATATATGCATAGAGATAGAGAGAGACAGCTATATATATATACATAGAGAGAGAGACAGCTATATTTATATATACATAGAGAGAGAGAGACAGCTATATTTATATATATATACATATAGATAGAGAGAGAGAGCTATATATATATATATATATATACATAGAGAGAGAGAGATAGCTATATATATATATATACATGGAGAGAGAGAGACAGCCATATATATATATACTAGCGACTTGCCCATCAAAAAATGACGGCAATGAGATGTGTATGCTTGGAAAGTTGTTTAGTTATTAATATATACTAGCGACTTGCCCGTCAAAAAATGACGGCAATGTGATGTATATGTTTGTGAAGTTGTTTAGTTATTTAACTATATTTTTGACCCTTGTAAGTATTGTGATATGAACATGTATTTTTTTTCAACGTTGATGTAATGGTTTTTTAAAATGAAATTTGTATCTGAAGAATTGTTCAGTTTAATATACATATAATCCAGAGAAAAGTAAAAAGTAAAAAGAGTTTTTTAAACGTGGCGAATTTTAACCTGAAGTTTAAAATATATGTAAGCAATAACCTTGAAAGTATATATTTTTAAAATTGAACTTTATTTTTTATGTAACTTTGTAATTTTTGCAAAACATTTGTCTAATTTTCAACATTATAAACAGGAACATAGTAAAAACATTTTGTAACATAATTTTCAATTAAAAGTATTAACATTTGAATGTAAAAACAGTTTAACTTTAAATTAATCAGTATTAACATGCAATTTATGTCCGAATAATTGTTAAGTTTAATATACATTGAATGTAGAGGAAGGCATACAGTAAAAACTCTCCTTAAACTGTACGTAATTAAAGTAATTCATTACAGAGCACATAAACTGTCGATAAACATTAATGTAGGTAGTAATGTTAAGATAACATAGAATATTTACATTGTGACTTAAAAGGTGCTTGAGCTGTTAACATGAACTTTGTAATATGTTGAATGAAATAACTTGAAAATATTTTTTTTAAACTTGTAACATTAGAAACATTAACATAGTGACTTAACATTTTCACATAATTTTTAATAGAAATGCAAGGCAAGTATTTTGTGAGGCGAATTATCCATAAACATGACTTCCATTAATTATGACTGAATTAAACAACCAATTGTTTTGTATTTTGGAATGTTTTTCCAAAATGTTTGCATGGCTTTAGTTTGTATCCTGCAAAGTTATAGTACTTCATAGTAGACAATGTTTTTAGTAAAAATACGTCCATCTTCTAATAAATCACCTTGACTTTCATTGTTTTCAATGTAAACTTTAATAGCCTGTGGATTTTTGCAGCGGGACAACGCAACGTACAATTGACCATGTGCAAAAACTGGTTCTTCCAAGTAAATACCCACAGATTTGAAAGTTTGACCTTGTGATTTATTAATGGTCATGGCAAATGCCATAATAATGGGAAATTGTCTTCTTTGAAGTATAAAAGGGAGACTACTTTCACTTGGTGCTAAATCTATTCTTGGTATGAAAACTCTCTCTCCTTTATGGGTCCCAGTTAAAATTTCAGCATCTATAAAATGGTCCTTTAATTGTTGAACAATTAATCTTGTGCCATTGCATAGGCCTTTTTTGGGGTTCATATTTCGCAGTAACATGATAATTGCACCTTTCTTTAGCTGCAAAATATGTGGTGGCATTCCAGAAGGAGTTAAAGAGTTAATGAATTCAGTTGAAAAGTTTGCCTGACTTTCATTGTCATCAGCAAGTACAGAATCAGCACTGTGATAATTTCTTTGTGGTGCATTAATTTTTTTTAAGATTTCATTATTGAGTATTAATGCATCTTTATTTTTACACGTCAGTATAACTTGGTTGGCAAGCTCAGAATATTCTTCGTTATTTATGCTCCCTTCAAATATAGCCGATATAATATCTTGTTGACAAATCATATGAGGTGGGATCTCTACAGTGTCGTCAGGTAAATGTAGTATTTTTTCTGTTCTGCCTTCTCCAATTTTAATAAGCCAATCATTGAAATCAGTTTGGCCTTCTGATCTCATATTTTGTTGCAGTTGAAGATGGGTAAAATGTTTCCATACTGTACTTGACTTTATACATGTTTCAATAATGTCTGTTCGATTTCCATGTACAACGACAGGTAATGTTTGTCTAAAATCGCCACCCAACAAAATTACCTTTCCACCAAATGGAAAAATATTATCTATGACTTCACGAAGCAAACGGTCAATACATTGGAGGGCATAGCATGACATCATTGTGGCCTCATCTATTAAATTTAATTTACATTTCTTCAATTTCTTTGCTTGTAAGGATGTCATGCGAATATCTGACACTGAATTTTCCAAAATAGGCACTGGCAGTTTAAATCCACTATGAACAGTTCTTCCACCTTCTAATAAAAGTGCAGCAATTCCAGTACTGGCAAACGCCATTGCTATTTGTCCTTGTGCTCGTACTGAACTCATTAATAAATTGTACAAATATGTTTTCCCTGATCCGCCAGGTCCATCAAGATAGAAATAACGCTCTGTCACCATGTCATCATCTATAGCATTTTTAATGGCATGAAATGCTTGCAATTGTAGTGTATTTAAAGTTGCAAGTCTTTCTTCTGTTCTTTCTGCTTGTAGTTGAATGTCATAGTCTTCAAAGTTAATGTCATCTATTAGACCTGGATCAGGCAAATTAAAACTTGCACAACTTAATCCATGAGTTAAAAAGACTTCTTGAATTTCCATTAAGGCTTTTAAGTGTGCAATGGGTTCATTGTATCGTCGCATAAAGTCTTCAGCCATATTACTTTTAAAAGTCTCCCACAAAGCTAATGCATTTGGAGCATTTGAGAAGATACAAATAAAAGCAAATTGTTCTCTCATCTGTCGTGGCATTTGACATTGTGCTGCTTCTTCTAAACATCTTTCCCACTCTGTATCATCAGCGAGTAAGTTTCTATGTCTTGCAGCTAAATGGAAGGATTCATATACAATGTCATTAACAGTTCTTAATTGTTCAAAACTTTGTGCTCCTGGAACATTTAAAAGTAATATCCGTAAGCAAAATCGTTCAACATCTCTTGGACTGACTGTGTAAATTTGTGGAATTATTTTATTGCCTCTGGTTTTTCTTGCTCTCCATAATCCATTCACAAAAACATAGTGATATGGAATTTCAATATAAAAGTATTGTGTTGCTTGAGCATCAGTGGAATTTAATGCAAACCATGCAGTTAGTGTAGTGTGACGATCTTCACTTTGGGCCAATGCATTCATTTCATTTCCAGCATGGAAATAGACTAAATGTCGTTGTGGCAAATGTACTGCTAACCTATATACTGCATGTGATCTATCATGCATTTCAAATTTTAAAAGCCGCCACATAGCTTCTGGCGCACTGACATAGCGAGCATCTACATGAGATGCAAGTTCATCATGTACTAACTCACTACTTTCAGGGTTGTCTGCACTTTTGACGACTACAGTAGCTGCATCGTAACCTTTGTAAATATATTTGTAGACATATTTAATGGATTTGATGGAAGTGCAGGCTTCTACGTTGATGTGGGCGTTGTACTTCATGAGTAAATGTGGATTGTAGGGTACTACATATCTATTGTCCACTTTTTTTCCACGAATAATGGCACTATCTCCTTCTCTTCTTTTATAAAGTGGATATCCATCACAATTTGCATATGTTTTGTCTCTATAATCTTTTGGAAAATCTTTTGAACATTGATTATTTTCCATACATGGTGATTGTGGATTAAGGTCTCCACAGGGTCCATGAATCATGCGATGAGTAACAATCTCATATAGTCTACCATATAGTTCTGGATCTGGTAGTTCAGCAACTATGACTGCATCCACTTTGTCCGAAGTATCTAATTTATCTTTCTCTTGAAGTATTATGAGAAGATGTGCATGTGGAAGGCCTCTTTTTTGAAATTCAATGGTATATACATAAGCAAGACATTTGCCAAATAACTGATTTATAGTGAAGTCACGTATTAATTCATTTAATTTGATCTTAAAAACTCTGGCTACTAAATCTGGTCGATCTGAAGCACTTTGTCCAAGAAGTAGATTTTGATTAATTTCTGGCCATTGTGGATTACATGTAAATGTCACAAATAAATCTGGTTTTCCAAATTTTGTCACAATAGCCATAGCATCATTGTATCTTTCTCTCATATTTCGAGGAGATCCTTGAAAGGAAGATGGTAAAATGATGGCTTTGCCAGCTGTCATGTCTCTGCTTGTAGCCACGTCAGCAACATAGTCCATGAGTCCACAATATTGTTCTACACGTAGTTTATCTTGTTGATATTTTATAAAGTTTAAATTATTTGCCTCAACTTGCAAATATGAATCAATAATCCATTGTTGTGTTAGTTTGCCACCACATAAAATTGTATTAAATTCATCTCTAATGGCAATTTGAGCAACTTTAAATTCAAGCATAGAAACATTATTTCTGGCTTTAGCATTTGGGTAACTGGGAAGGGTTAATTTTGGTTGCCAACCTGCTTCTCCGTGTGGGAAAAAGATGGGATATGTCATTGGATCTAAATTTGGACTTAAGATATTAATATTAATAAATGGTTGCTCCTCATTTCTGGGATATACTCTAATGTCTCTTTGAAATGGTGGTTCTCCTTCATCATTCTGAAAGACCATTGCAACCTCATTTGATGTTGGCAAGTTATAACGACGTTTATCAGTATATCTGTCTCTTTTAAGCACCATATTAACCTTTGGCATGGGTAATTGATGTCTTTGTGCATGAAGTAGTTGTTCATTTTCTACTTCTGCCAATTTTTTGTAAGCTTTACTGTAGGGATTGTTGTCCATAATGTTATTTAGCTCTATAAAAACACTGGGTAAGCATTTTTTATTTTCTTCCATCTGCATACGTTGGTCAACAGCTTCCATTGTATCTAGGACATATAGTTGAGCGAATTTTCTTTGCTCTCCTTCCTCTGGATGTAAATGTGAAGTCCGATGATAAATTTGTCCTTGGACTTTAAAACAGTAAGGACCATGTCCTGGTACATTAGCAGCCAATGTTGCCCCCATAGATGCAAAGGATATGGCACTATTGTAGGATCTTATGTTTGTCTTAAAATTTTTGTAATTTGGAAAAGTAGGTTCAGTCATAATATTTTGTAAATAGGTTGGAAATTGTTTCCTTTCTGGAAGTTTGAACTTTCCTTTTTGACAACAACTAATAAATTGTCCATCTCTGGGTCTCTCCTGTTTAAAATAATAAGCCTCACAAAATTGACATTGAGTACTCATGTCCCAACAACTATGAACCTCTACTGCTAAAGACTTCAGTAAAGTACAATTTGCAAAGCATATCGGATGTTGACTTTCATATTCATCAGATGAAAAGTCATGAAATGTTTCAACAACAGGATCTAAATGTTTAGTTTTTTTTCGTGGATTTTCTTGGTATATGTTGTCATTGTTTGGTTGAAATGTCCTGTAAGTTTTTAGTAAGAGTTTGTAAATGCTTTGTTTTTGTAGTTGATTTTTTTGGTCTGTCTTGAGTGGTATCTTGTAAAATGTCATCTGATGTTTTAGGAACAGTTTGTAAATGCTTTATTATCTTTTTATTTTTTTTGGTTGTATCTTTCATTTTTGCAGCTGATATTCTTTTATTTGCAAGTCTTTTGCGTTCTTTTTCTCGTCGAATTTCTTTCTCCTCCGGTGTCTGCTGGGCGGCCCATCTCTCTTGTCTTTCTCTAGTTTGACGTCTTTTCTTCTCTTCTTTGGTCTCGTTATCAGCCATATTAATCTGTAAAGGAAAAAAAAAAAATGTAATTGTGTATATTTTAATTTGTAATTCCTGTTAAAGATTCTTGTGCACAATTGGTGAAATAAAAGGCAAATCATTAATGTATCATTTATATTTAGTTAAATTTATAATTCCTGTCCTCACTGGCTAAGAATTTGGCCAATGGAATACTGCTGTAAATAAGCATGTAACATATTTTTTTTAAATAATGGTTTTATTTATTAAAAACGTTGTTTGTGGATAGATATTTACCACTGCAAAACTTCTTTGCTAAAAAAAAAAGTGATGTGGTTATTGAGCTATGTATTGCATAGTAGCAATTTAAATAGAATAAGGGAGATAGTAAATTAATTTTTTTATTTTTCTGTTGACACGGATGCAACTGAAAGCAGTTTCTTTAGTTTTATACTTTAGTACTTATTATACTGTACCTTGGTTGAAGTGTGATTTCAATCCGAATGTTTGTTGGTCCTCGGTTCAAAATCGTTGTCCAATGGTGTGGTCCTCTGTTGGAAGTCCTCGTCCGATGGTGTGGTCCTGTGTGTAAAATCCTGGTCCTATGGTCTGGTCCTCTGTTGAAAGTTCCGGTCCGATGGTGTGGTCCTGTGGCGATAGCCCTCGTCCGATGTTGTGGTCCTGTGACGGTAGCCCTCGTCCGATGTTGTGGTCCTTTGGTGAAAGTCCTCGTCCGATGGTCTGGTCCTGTGTTGAAATTCCTCGTCTGCTGGTCTGGTCTTGTGTTGAAAGTCCTCGTCCGATGGTCGGGTCCTGTGGAGAAAGTCCTCGTCCGATTGTCTTCACGCAGTATCTGTTGTAATATAAAATAGAAAATGTTGTTTGAGTGAAATGTCTTTTAAATAAGTAAAAAATTTATGAATTTGGCTGTATTGTATCAGTTATGGTTATTGTTTTCTATATTTTTTTTTTTTACTTTCTGTACAATCCCACGACTTTTGTTATTCTTATTTAAGGTTCTTAGTAAGGCTTGTGGGTTGTGATATATTAAATAAGAATATAAATTTATTTTGCTATGTGTTTATGTTATTTTTTGTACAATCCTGTTTTGTGCGCACCACTTGTGGTATACTTATTTAACCTTTATTGGGATGGTTATAGTTAGTGAAACATGAAATAACATAATTAATGTAGTTTGCTATGTGTTTGTGTTAGTTTTTGACAATCCTGTTTGGTGCGCAGCACTTGTGCAAAAGTTATTTCTTCTTGATTGTACTGGTTATAGGTTGTTAAACATTAAAGAAGAATGTTAATGTAGTTTCCTATGAGTTTGTGTGATTTTTTGTACAATGCTATTAGGTGCGCAACACTTTTGTTATTCTTATTTTTGCTTCTTTGTAAGGCTTATAGGTTGTTAAACATTGAATAAGAAATTATGTTTTGTGTGTAGCAGTTTGTGTCTCATTCAATTGTGATTTGGCTAATTGAATCGTGCCCTAAATAAGCACATAGCATATTTTTTTAAATAAGTTTTTAGTCATTGAAAAACTTTATTTTGGATATATTTTTAGTATATGTTGTTATTTAGAGCCCTATTCAATTGGGCAAATTGCAATTGAATGAGGGCCTTTGTGTGTACCATATGTTGCATAGTTTGGCCCTCATTCAATTGCATTTTTTACAATGTAATAGTACTCTAAGGCCGTAATTGAATTGCAATGTAGAAAATTGAATAGGGTTGTAAATAAGCACATCACATATATTTGTTAAAATAGAGTAAGGGCCTAAAAGTTCTTATTTATAGCCATATTTAATTGTCCAAAATAGCAATTGAATGAGGGCCTTTGGTTACTGCATTTGTTATATTGTGAGCTCCTCATTCAATTGTGTTTTGGCCAATGGAATAGAGCTCAATATCAGCACCGAGCATATTTTGTAACGGAATTTTGTATTTAGTGAACTTGTATCCAAAAGCAACGTGTTCACAAAAGAAAAATTTCCTTTAAAAAATATGCTCTGTGCTTATATAGAGCCCTATTGAAATGGGCAAATCACATTTGAGTGAGGCCCTTGGCCATTAAAGATATATAGGTCCTCATTGAATTGCAATTTTGCCAATTGAAGAGGGCTCTATATAATCACATAACATATTTATTGAGCAAAGTTTTTAGTTATTGAAAACCTTGATTGTGGTTAGAAATTCAGTAACTAAAAAGTTATGTATAAAAAATATGTTATGTGCTTATATAGAGCCCTATTCAATTGAGGAAGTCGCAATTGAATGAGGCTCATGGTTCTTTCTTGTTTATACTTAATACTTTACCTTGATTGAAGTTTTGAATGACAGACGGTCCCCTCCTGCCAATCTTAATCCGCCGGTCTTCTTGTAGTGTCTGTTTGAAAAAGAAAGTGAAATAGTTATTTGTATATTTATAATTTTTCATCTAGCAAAGCATGGCCTTTTGAGCATGTAATGTCTTGTTGTATCTTACCTCTTCTTCTTTGTTGGTGTTCTTTAAAAGGGATTGTGCTTCACAGTGCACGGTGCAAATTGTTGAGAGACGCTATTGATGCAGAGTCTGTTTGAATATTCAAAGAAATAAAAAGATTCAGCTTTATATGATCTATTGAATTGCAGTAAATGAATGTCATTTAAATATAGTTGTGTAATTTTTTTCAATTAACCTTATTTTTTGTTGGGGGCTACACACATATGTCACATACATGAAGCACATTCCATAGTTTAATGTAATTATTTTGTGTACGTGTGACATATCAGTATACATGAGTCAAATTTAAATGGTTAAATTAACCTTATATTTTTTTTTTCCAACACACATAAATGTGTGTGTGTGAGATGTAACTATAGATGATACACATATATGTGCGTGTGACATATCAGTATACATGACATATAATGTCATTTAAATGTAGTTGTTTACTGATTTTGTTTTAAGCTAATTTTGTTGCATTGGCAATACACATAAATGTGCGTGTCACATGTCACTATACATTATACACATATACGTGCGTGTCACATGTCACTATGAAGGGGCAATACACAGAAATGTGCGTGTCACATGTCACTATACATTATACACATATATGTCCGTGTCACATGTCACTATGAAGGGGCAATACACAGAAATGTGCGTTTCAGATGTGAATATACATTATAGACATATATGTGCGTGTCAGATGTCACTATACATTATAGACATATATGTGCGTGTCATAGTTAATATTGAATAATGTTTTTTTGTTGTTTTGTTAAATGAACCGGATTTTTTTTGGAGCCTATACACATAAATGTGCCATACATGATGACTACATAAATCCTAGTTTATTTTTTTATTTGTTTGACCTGACCTGATAATAAAATGTAATATATTATAGCTTACCTGTCAGTTGTAATTTGCACAATGTAAAGTAGTAAATTAGTAAAGAATTGTCTTCTCAAGTAAAAGCAGCAGTTATCTCAGAAGTCACTCTGTTGATCACCTGAGGAGAAATGTATTTTTCTCTGTCAAATAGACAGTATTTATAAACTTGTAGAAAGTTCTGGAAAGTGAGACCGTTAGAACGCAATACGCATGCGCTATTTGCGTTCCAGCTTACAATTTGCGTTCCATCCGCCATTTTCTGCGTATTACTGTTCAAAATGGTGTTTAATATGATTGTGATACGTTCCGCATAGTATGTGTTTCATTATTGCGAGTAAGTGTAGTGTAGTTACGTCTGAAGCCTCGTTTTCGTTTTGTTCGTCGGCCATTTTTTCTCTCGCTTAGCGATGGTATTAGTGTCTAAAGTGTTTTATTTTGATTTAAATGTAGGTGTATCTTTTTTTTTTGAGGTGCTGGCTGGTTCCTCTTGCTGTAGGTAAGCTTTTTATGTGTTTGTTGTGTGTCTTTGTTAAGTTTTAAATGTTTGTATGTCGGCGTGTTGCGTCCGATGTTTGCGAAGTCGTAATGTGTGGTAACGTGTCTCGTATGGTGTTTGCGTGTGTAGCCTCGTTTTCGTTTTATTCGTCGGCCATTTTTTGTGTCGCTTAACAAACTATTTAGTGTCTAAACTCTTTTATTTTGAGTGAAATCAAGGTGTAAGTAGCATTTTTGAGGTCCTGGGTGCTTCCTGTTTGTGTAGGTAAGGTTTTTATGTATGTGCTGTGTGTATGTATTGTGTTTGTAATTTTGTAATGTTCGCGAGTTGCGTCCGAGTGTTGCGAGGCCGTAATGTGTGTGAACGTGTGTCGTATGTTGTTTGCGAGTGTCGTAATGTGTGTGAACGTGTGTCGTATGTTGTTTGCGAGTGTCGTAATGTGTTGCGACGTAAACTTTTTTTTGCAAGTGTCGCAGTTACTGCAACTGAAGACCTCACTTTGCGAGGTCCTCAGGTGCTGGCATGGAGCGCCTGCGGCGCTCCATGCCAGCAACTGAGAACCAGGCACAGTGCCCTCGCTACGCGAGCCCGCAGCGTTAGCAACAACTCGTACGCTCACAACTATATATGTGATGATACTAGTCACTTTGTGAGTACATTGGCACTTAGCACTTTATATGGTTTGTCTATTAGGGGCAGAATCTACAATTTTAAGATACCATATTAGTCAATCCAATATCTTTGTGGCCTCTTTGCAGCCTATGTTTATATATTTTAATATGGATTTTACCAATTAATAAAAGTTAAGTTTTATAATTTAGTTTATTCTCTTTTTTCTGAGATTAGGATTATTAGGTGTGCCCTATAATAGGATCTTTTTTTCTTTTCACACAATATGCTTTATTTATCCTTAGGAGCACCCTAATTATTAAACGTATACATTTGGTTCTTATGTGATATACCTGAGCCACCATACCCTATTTTTTCTTTCGGTATCCGGTAAATAGATGAAAATACTATAATCCATGGAAGGGTACCTCCTGTCTGGAAGGCCTAGCACACGGTATACTCTCACAGCTCCAGTCCCAAATTCTTACTTTACTTGGATCCCATGTTTGTTTAAATCAACTCCAGAGAGATGTCCCACACAGAGGGTAAAATACACCAGAACCCCCCTGCCCTGTGTCTCTCATTGTCCCACCTCCCCATCTCCCATGTGACTCTCCTTGTCCCACCTCCCCATCTCCACTGTGTTTCTCCTTGTCTCACCTCCCCATCTCCCCTGTGTCTCTGCTTGACCTGCCCCCACCTCCCCATGTGTCTATCCTTTTCCCACCTCCCCATCTCCCATGTGTCTCTCCTTGTCCCACCTCCCCATCTCCCCTGTCTCTCCTTGTCCCACCTCCCCATCTCCCCTGTGTCTCTCATTGTCCCATCTCCCCATCTCCATTGTGTCTCTCCTTGTCCCACCTCCCCATCTCCCCTGTCTCTCCTTGTCCCACCTCCCCATCTCCCCTGTGTCTCTCATTGTCCCATCTCCCCATCTCCCATGTGTCTCTCCTTGTCCCATCTCCCCATCTCCATTGTGTCTCTCCTTGTCCCACCTCCCAATCTCCCCTGTCTCTCCTTGTCCCACCTCCCCATCTCCCCTGTGTCTCTCCTTGTCCCACCTCCCCATCTCCCCTGTGTCTCTCCTTGTCCCACCTCCCCATCAACCATGTGTCTCTCCTTGTCCCACCTCCCCATCTCCCATGTGTCTCTCCTTGTCCCACCTCCCCATCTCCCCTGTGTCTCTCCTTGACCTGCACCCACCTCCCCATCTCCACTGTGTCTCTCCTTATCCCACCTCCCCATCTCCCATGTGTCTCTCCTTGTCCCACCTCCCCATCTCCCCTGTGTCTCTCATTGTCCCACCTCCCCATCTCCCATGTGACTCTCCTTGTCCCACCTCCCCATCTCCC
The DNA here is from genome assembly GCA_027410445.1 of Discoglossus pictus. Taxonomy (NCBI): domain Eukaryota; kingdom Metazoa; phylum Chordata; class Amphibia; order Anura; family Alytidae; genus Discoglossus; species Discoglossus pictus. Next base: position 11,907,712 of record JAPZIH010000711.1, on the reverse strand, counting down.
CTGTGTCTCTCATTGTCCCACCTCCCCATCTCCCCTGTGTCTCTCCTTGTCCCACCTCCCCATCTCCCCTGTGTCTCTCATTATCCCACCTCCCCATCTCCCCTGTGTCTCTCATTGTCCCACCTCCCCATCTCCACTGTGTCTCTCCTTATCCCACCTCCCCATCTCCCATGTGTCTCTCCTTGTCCCACCTCCCCATCTCCCATGTATCTCTCCTTGTCCCACCTCTCCATCTCCCCTGTGTCTCTCCTTGTCCCGCCTCCCCATCTCCCCTGTGTCTCTCCTTGTCCCACCTCCCCATCTCCTGTGTCTCTCCTTGTCCCACCTCCCCATTTCCCCTGTGTCTCTCATTGTCCCACCTCCCCATCTCCCCTGTGTCTCTCATTGTCCCACCTCCCCATCTCCACTGTGTCTTTCCTTATCCCACCTCCCCATCTCCAATGTGTCTCTCCTTGTCCCACCTCCCCATCTCCCTGTGTCTCTCATTGTCCCACCTCCCCATCTCCCATGTGTCTCTCCTTGTCCCACCTCCCCATCTCCCATGTATCTCTCCTTGTCCCACCTCCCCATCTCCCATGTATCTCTCCTTGTCCCACCTCCCCATGTCCCCTGTGTCTCTCCTTCACCTGACACCACCTCCCCATCTCCCCTGTGTCTCTCCTTGACCTGACACCACCTCCCCATCTCCCCTGTGTCTCTCCTTGTCCCACCTCCCCATGTCCCCTGTGTCTCTCCTTGACCTGTTACCACCTCCCCATCTCCCCTGTGTCTCTCCTTGACCTGACACCACCTCCCCTGTGTCTCTCCTTGACCTGCCCCCACCTCCCCATTTCCCATGTTTCTCTCCTTGTCCCACCTCCCTATGTCTCCTGTGTCTCTCATTGTCCCATCTCCCACGTGTCTCTCCTTGTCCCACCTCCCCATCTCCCCTGTGTCTCTCCTTGACCTGCCCCCATCTCCCCATCTCCCCCCCTGTCTTTCCTTGACCTGCCCCCACCTCTCCATCTCCCCTGTGTCTCTTCTTCTCCCCCTCCCACCTCTCCTTTTTTCTTCTCCGTAATGTAACTTGTCAGTGTCATATATAAAATGCAATCAGTGAGATCATTTTAACTTATTCCCTAATAATGTATCTCATCCTGTAACATGGAGAGCATTATTGCCAGTACTTCTTATCACTTTTCAGCTCTTGCCCATAACCAACATGGCGGGTCCGTAGTCCCGTCCCGGAATTTGTCTTACTAGCCACAGTAGGCGTAGCCTAAGAAAAAACAATACGGAAGTGAGCGAGGATGACGGCCTAACTACAGGTTGGTGATAATGAGCTGCGGGGAACTTGTGGACATGTAAGTTTGTGTGTCCTATTGTATGAGTGGGGGGTGTGTGTACAACTATACAGGGCCTAAGGGATATGTATAGGAGATACATCCATTCCCATGCAGTATATAGTGTTATTACCATGATATATACAGTATGTGTGTGTGTACTGTGAGTGGAGGGTTATGTATATATATCTATAGTATGAGTGGGGAGTAAGGGGTGTATGTACAACAATACAGGGCCTAAGGATATGTATAGGAGACCCACCATACTAATACACACACTCATTGTAGAGGGATATACACACACACTACATATTACATCCATTCCCATGCAGTATATAGTGTTATTCCCATGATATATACACTGTGTGTGTGTGTACTGTGAGTGGAGGGTTATATATACCTATAGTATGAGTGGGGAGTGAGGAGTGTATGTACAATTATACAGGGCATTTGGGATATGTATAGGAGACTGACCATACTAATACACACACTTATTCTAGAGGGATATACACACACATACTACATATTACATCCATTCCCATGCAGTATATAGTGTTATTCCCATGATATATACAATATGTGTGTGTGTACTGTGAGTGGAGGGTTATATATATATCTATAGTATGAGTGGGCAGTAAGGAGTGTATGTACAACTATACAGGGCCTAAGGGATATGTATAGGAGACTGACCATACTAATACACACACTCATACTAGAGGGATATACACACACACTACATATTACATCCATTCCCATGCAGTATATAGTGTTATTCCCATGATATATACACTGTGTGTGTGTGTGTGTGTGTGTGTACTGTGAGTGGAGGGTTATATATATCTATAGTATGAGTGGGGAGTGTGGAGTGTATGTACAATTATACAGGGCATTTGGGATATGTATAGGAGACTGACCATACTAATACACACACTCATTCTAGAGGGATATACACACACATACTACATATTACATCCATTCCCATGCAGTATATAGTGTTATTCTCATGATATATACAATATGTGTGTGTGTACTGTGAGTGGAGGGTTATATGTATCTATAGTATGAGTGGGGAGTAAGGGGTGTATGTACAACTTTACAGGGCATAAGGGATATGTATAGGAGACTGACCATATTAATACACACACTCATTCTAGAGGGATATACACACACACACACTACATATTACATCCATTCCCATGCAGTATATAGTGTTATTCCCATGATATATACAATATGTGTGTGTGTGTACTGTGAGTGGAGGGTTATATATATCTAAAGTATGAGTGGGGAGTAAGGGGTGTATGTACAACTATACAGGGCCTAGGGATGTGTATAGGAGACTGACCATACTAATACACACACTTGTTCTAGAGGGACACACACACACACACACACTACATATTACATCCATTCCCATGCAGTATATACAGTGGATATAAAAAGTCTACACACCCCTATTAAAATGTCAGGTTTCTGTGCTGTAAAAAATGAGACAAAGATAAATAATTTCAGAACTTGTTCCACCTTTAAAGTGGCCTATAAACTGTACAACTCAATTGAAAAATTGAAATCTTTTAGATGGAGGAAAAAAAAAGAAAAGAAAAATAATGTGGTTGCATAAGTCTGCACACCCTCTTATAACTGGGGATGTAGCTGTGTTCAGAATTAAGCGATCACATTTCAAATCATGTTAAATAGGAGTCAGCATACACCTGCCATCATTTAAAGTGCCTTTGATTAACCCCAAATAAAGTTCAGCTGCTCTAGTTGGTCTTTCCTGAAATGTTCTTAGTCGCATCCCACAGCAAAAGCCATGGTCCACAGAGAGCTTCCAAAGCATCATAGGGATCTCATTGTTAAAAGGTATCAGTCAGGAGAAGGGTACAAAAGAATTTCCAAGACATTAGATATACCATGGAACACAGTGAAGACAGTCATCATCAAGTGGAGAAAATATGGCACAACAGTGACATTACCAAGAACTGGAGCTCCCTCCAAAATTGATGAAAGGACAAGAAGAAAACTTGTCTGGGAGGCTACAAGAGGGCTACAGCAACATTAAAGGAGCTGCAGGAATATCTGGCAAGTACTGGCTGTGTGGTACATGTGACAACAATCTCTTGTATTCTTCATATGTCTGGGCTATGGGGTAGAGTGGCAAGATGAAAGCCTTTTCTTACGAAGAAAAACATCTAAGCCAGGCTACATTTTGCAAAAACACATCAGAAGTCTCCCAAAAGCATGTGGGAAAAGGTGTTATGGTCTGATGAAACCAAGGTTGAACTTTTTGGCCATAATTCCAAAAGATATGTTTGGCGCAAAAACAACACTGCACATCACCAAAAGAACACCCTACCCACAGTGAAGCATGGTGGTGGCAGCATCATGCTTTGGGGCTGTTTTTCTTCAGCTTGAACTGGGGCCTTAGTTAAGATAGAGGGAATTATGAACAGTTCCAAATACCAGTCAATATTGGTAGACAGGGAAAGAGGGGAGAGACAGACAGAGGAAGAGGGGAGAGACAGACAGAGGAAGAGGGGAGAGACAGACAGAGGAAGAGGGGAGAGACAGACAGAGGAGGAGGGGAGAGACAGACAGGGGAAGAGGGGAGAGACAGACAGGGGAAGAGGGGAGAGACAGACAGGGGAAGAGGGGAGAGACAGACGGGGGAGGAAGGGAGAGACAGACGAGGGGAGAGACAGACAGGGGAGGAGGGGAGAGAAAGACAGGGGAAGAGGGGAGAGACAGACAGGGGAAGAGGGGAGAGACAGACAGGGGGAGAGACAGACAGGGGAAGAGGGGAGAGACAGACAGGGGGAGATGGGAGAGACAGACAGGGGGAGAGACAGACAGGGGAGGAGGGGAGAGAGACAGACAGGGGGAGAGGGGAGAGAGACAGACAGGGGGAGGGGAGACAGACAGGGGAGGAGGGGAGAGAGACAGACAGACGGGGAGGGGAGAGAGACACACAGGGGAGGAGGGGAGAGAGACAGACAGCGGGAGAGGGGACAGAGACAGACAGGGGAGGAGGGGAGAGAGACAGACAGGGGGAGAGGGAAGAGAGACAGACAGGGGAGGAGGGGAGAGAGAAACACAGGGGAGGAGGGGGGAGAGACACACAGGGGAGGAGGGGGGAGAGACACAGCGGAGGAGGGGGAGAGACACACAGGGGAGGAGGGGAGAGAGACACACAGGGGAGGAGGGGGAAACACACACAGGGGAGGAGGGGGGAACACACCCAGGGGAGGGAGAGGAGAGGGGAAGAAACAGGGGAGTGAGAGGAGGCGACAGAGGGGGGACAGGCTGAAAGAGACACAGGAGGGAGAGGGGAAAAGAGACACAGTGGAGGGAGAGGGGAAAGACACAGGGGAGGGAGAGGAGGGGGGAAATGAGACAGTGGAAGGGGAAAGAGACACATAGGAGGGAGGGGTGTTAAAAACACAGGTTGGGAGACACAAGGGAGGGAGAAGAGGGGGGAGAAATGAGACACAAGGGAGGAAGTAGACAGGGGGAGAGACTTAAAAAAAAGCGGCAAAGGTGCTCATCGCAAAGCCAATAAAGTAGAGGGGGGGAGGCCCGTTATGAGCACTAAAGGCGCTAATTGCGAGGCCGGTAAAGTAGAGGGGGAGGCTCCCATTGTGTGGCAAACAGCATTGCCAGGCTTAACTTTTTATTGCCGTCATTTTTGACGGGCAAGTCGCTAGTATATATATATAAAATCAAGATTTACACCAGTAGAGCTCTGTGTGTGTAAACCCCAACACATGAAAACAGATCATACAAACCAAGTATTATTTAGTCCTAACATAGTATCTCCCCAGTGAGGTGGGTGTGTTTTATTATCTATATTATCACACCAGCTCTCACCTTGTGTATTTGTTCAGGATCTTTCTCTCAATAAATATTAATTTGCATACATCAGTCAGTATATAATGTAGTGATAAAAGTGCAGAAACTGACATATATATATATATATATATATATATATATATTTATATATTTGTTTTAATGACCATTGTTTCCACTCAAAAACTTTATCCACACTTTCCTGAGCCCTTAGTCAGGACATACAGGAAATAAGACATATTACAGACTTCTTTTTCCAGTCAGATTCTTAAGAAAAAAATCACTGTATACATTTATTGTGATCTGTTGTTACAGAAAAACTATAAGTAAAATGTAGGAGCCAGTCGTACAAATGTCTGAGCCCAACACAAACAGGAGTGGGAATGTTATACAGCTGGCTCCTTAATATCATCCCCAAATTATACTGATCTCTGCAAGGTATTAATGTCCTCCCTATGTATATATATTAAGTCATTACATTACACTATAAGCTAAACACGTCCTATTACATGGATCCTCCACTAAGATACATGTATGTGAGACCTAAAGGTGAGATCTTCTCAGTTAGTGTCTGGAGACAGAGCGTCCATTTATTACGTTTCTGTTATATGTATCTCTAACACATTATAGTCCTGGGGTCTGATTGGATTCTGGTCCTGTAAAAAATCCCAGAGTGTGATCGGCTCATGTTGATTTGTACAGACCATAAAGACATGTCACAAATCTCAGCATGTGAAAATCTCATGTTTATTTGTACAGATCATAAAGACATGTAACAAATCCCAGCTTGTGACCATCTCATGTTTATTCGTACAGACCATAAAGTCTTGTTACAAATCCCAGTGTGTGACCGTCTCATGTTTATTTGTACTGACCATAAAGACATGTACAAATCCCAGTGTGCGACCGTCTCATATTTATTTGTACTGACCATAAAGACATGTAACAAATCCCAGCGTGTGACCGTCTCATGTTTATTTGTACTGACCATAAAGACATGTAACAAATCCCAGCGTGTGACCGTCTCATGTTTTTTTTGTACAGACAGTGATAAAGTGACACCATCAGTTCTCTCAGAGTCTGACCAAGAAGAAGAGACAAATATGAGGATTCCCCGGGATATTAAAGAGGAGGAAATTCCTGTAAATATCAGTGACGGTGAGTGATACATTTTATACAGTACTTTGATATTATATGTGTAATACAATTAATTAGTGGGAGTCACAAGGGACACCTCGTATTTGGTTAAATGAAAACTGTAGATGACTATATTTTCTCAGTTATCACTTACTTATTGAGTTGTGTGTATATATACTGTATCTATCTGTCTCTATCTATCTATCCATCTATCTGTGACTGGTTATTAGGTGCGAGTGGGATAAAGACAGGAACAGATACCGGATATAATGATATTATCACATATATAGTTCTCAGCAGTGCGACCTTGCCAAAATACGTTGATAACGCGACGTTAAAACTGCAGGCTCGCAAAGCGAGCCATCTGCAACTGCGGCCCTGCGGAGTGGGGCTATCTATCTAGATAGATAGATAGATAGATAGATAGATAGACGGAAAGATTCATAGAAAGACAGATAGATAGCCCCACTCCCATCACTCTGCATTATAGATATATAGTATAATATCATTATATCCGGTATCTGTTCCTGTCTTTATCCCACTCGCACCTGATAACCAGTCACATACAGATAGACAGATAGATAGATAGAGAGATAGATGTATTTTTATTTATCAGAGCTCCTTTGGCGCTCATTGCAAGGTTTGCGCTGATGGCCTTTTGGCGCGCATTGCGAGCCTCTCCCCTGGGGTAGTTGTGCTCCTCTAAACACCGTTGACGCTCCTTGTGAGGTGCGCGCTGAGCCTTGTTTTCTTTTTTTCGGCATTAATTTTTTCTCTCGCCTAGGGGATTTTCAAGTGGCGAAAGTCTCTAAATTGGCTTTAAATCCGCGTGTAACCTCATTCAAAGTTACATAGTTACATAGTTACATAGTATTTAAGGTTGAAAAAAGACTTTCAGTCCATCAAGTTCAACCTTTTAAGATCTCCTCTGATCTGCAATATGCGGATTAACTATTAATTCATTAGTTGTTAATTAATTATTAATCAATTATTTAATGTTTTTTTTTATTATTTTTTTATTATTATTAATTAGTCCAGAGGAAGGCAAATAGAAAAAAAAAACAAAAAACAAGCGAGACTTAGCCAATTGTCTCAAGGGGAAATGTAAAAAATTTTGATCATTACTGTCTCTCTAATTATCCATGATAACCCTGAATACCCTTTTTAATTAGAAATAAATCTAGTCCCCTTTTAAAGTTATCTATCGAATCCGCTGTCACCACCTCCTCTGGTAGAGAATTCCACAGATTAACCACCCTTACTGTGAAGAACCCTTTTCTTTCTTTGAGGTGGAATCTTTTTACTTCTAATCTCAAGGGATGTCCTCTTGTCAGTTGGAAACCTCTTGGCACAAAAAGCTCCCCCGACAAATCTTTATACTGACCCTGGATATATTTATATAAGGTAATCATATCTCTTCTTAGACGCCTTTTTTCTAGAGAAAATAAGTTTAATTTGGTTAGTCTTTCTTCATAACTTAGCCCCTCTATTCCCCTTATTAGTTTTGTTGCCCTCCTCTGTACCTTTTCCAGCTCTAAAATGTCCTTTTTAGGAAGTGGTGCCCAAAATTGTACTCCATATTCCAAATGAGGGCGTACTAGAGATTTGTATAGTGGCAGAATTATATTTGCTTCCCTGGCTTCTATACCCTTCTTAATACATGCTAATATTTTATTTGCCTTTGCAGCTGCTGCTTGGCTTTGAGCACTGTTACCTAGATGGTTGTCCACAAGCACTCCCAAATCCCTTTCAATATCTGATACACCTAGATTTGCTCCATTAAGATTATAAATTGCATGGCTATTTTTCCTTCCCAGATGCATAACCTTACATTTATTCGTATTAAATCTCATCTGCCATTTAGATGCCCATTCCTCAATTTTATGTAAATCCCCTTGGAGGGAAAGCACATCATTTTCTGATTGAATTACCTTGCACAACTTTGTGTCATCAGCGAAAATGGAGACCCCACACTCCAATCCTTCCTCTAAGTCATTAATAAATATGTTAAAAAGGAGAGGACCTAATACTGAACCCTGAGGAACCCCACTTATTATTATTATTATCTTTATTTATATTGCGCCAACATATTCCGTAGCGCTGTACAGGGGGTTAGTACATGGCAAAAAACAAACTTAACACCTTAAAGAATGGAGTGCCCTGTTTTTGAGCATATAATCAAATGTACATAGTGCTTGTTTCCAAGACACGGACACACAATTGAAAACTCGCAAACTTACAATCTAAGGGTTTAGGTGTGATACAAGAGGGTGACAAATACAAAATGGCAACGTGAATGCAAGTTGTTTAGTCAATTGGAGGGGTCTGTGAGCTGTACTGTAGATTGTGGGTGGGAGTGTTATTAAGCTGTGGAGCGTGCAGTTGTAATTATAGAGGATGAAGGTGATATGATTTTTTAAATAGGTGTGTTTTTAGTAATTTCTTAAAGGTTTTGAGGCAGGAAGTTAATCTAATGGAGTGAAGCAAGGAGTTCCAAATAGTAGGGGCTGCACGAGAAAAGTCCTGAAGACGGGAGTGAGAGGAGGTGATGAGAGAGGAGGAAAGAAGAAGGTCGTTAGCAGAATGAAGGGGGCGGTTGGGAGAGTATTTTGAAACAAGAGCAGAGATATACGGGGGTGCACTGTTGTTGAGGGCTTTATGTGTTAGGGTCATGATTTTAAATGTGATTCAGGAAGCTATGGGAAGCCAGTGGTGTGATTGACAGAGAGGAGCTGCAGACACTGATCGTTTGGTATTGAAGATGAGTCTAGCAGAGGCGTTCATTATGGATTGGAGGGGAGACAGACGAGAGATGGGGAGGCCAGCAAGAAGGGAATTGCAGTAGTCGAGTCGAGATATGATGAGAGAGTGTATTAGAATTTTAGCTGTGTCTTGTGTAAGATAATGACGAATTTTGGAGATATTTTTTAGGTGAAACTGACCAGATTTAGTTATAAATTGGATGTAAGGAATAAAAGAGAGGGCGGGATCCAGTAGAACCCCAAGACAACGGGCCTGGGAGGTGGGAGTGATGATGGTGTTGTCAACAGTGAGAGATATTTGATGAGTGGAAGCTGTAGTAGAGGGTGGAAAGATTAGGAGTTCAGTCTTAGACAGGTTGAGTTTGAGTTGACGGGTAGACATCCAGGAGGATATGCTAGAGAGGCAGTTGGAAACTTGAGCTAAAAGAGAGGGGGATAGATCGGGTGCAGAGAGGTAGATTTGAGTATCATCTGCATAGAGATGATACTGAAATCCAAAGGATTTTATGAGGGTGCCAAGGGAGGAGGAGAAGAGGAGGGGGCCTAGGACAGAACCTTGGGGAATGCCAACAGACAGAGGGAGAGGTGAAGAAGAGGTGCCAGAGAAGGAGACGCTAAATGTACGATCTTTTAGATAGGATGTGAACCATAAAAGAGCTGTGCCCTGGATGCCAAATGAACGGAGAGTTTGGATTAGAAGAGGGTGGTCAACTGTGTCGAAGGCAGCAGAGAGGTCCAGGAGAATTAGAATGGAGAAGTTACCCTTTGATTTGGCAGTTAGCAAGTCATTGGTGACTTTTGTGAGGGCTGTTTCTGTTGAGTGTTGGGCACGGAAACCAGATTGGAAGGGGTCAAAAAGGGAATTGGAAGAAATAAATTGAGTGAGGCGATTGTAAACAAGCTGCTCAAGCAGTTTAGAAACCAGGGGAAGTAGTGAGATAGGGTGGTAGTTGGAGGCAGAAGCTGGGTCAGATGAGGGCTTCTTGAGAATGGATGTAATTACGGCATGTTTTAAGGAGGATGGAAACCTGCCAGTGTTTAGGGAGAGGTTGAACAGATTAGTCCAATCGGAGTATGTTCCAACAACCCTTTGCTTCCTGTCTTTTAGCCAGCTCTCAATCCATGAGCAGATATTTACTGCAATTCCTGTATCCCTTAGTTTGCCCAATAGTCTCCCATGTGGCACTGTATCAAAAGCCTTTGCAAAATCCAAAAAGACTACATCCACTGAGTTGCCTTGATCCAGGTTCCTACTAACCTTCTCATAGAAACAAATTAGATTTGTTTGACATGACCTATCCCTCATAAACCCATGTTGACTCCTACTTATAATCCTGTTCAAATAGACATATTCTTGTATATTATCCCTTATTAACCCTTCTAAAAGCTTCCCCACTACAGAAGTGAGGCTGGTCTATAATTCCCCAGATTTGCTCGTGCTCCCTTTTTAAATATAGGTATCACATCTGCTTTTCTCCAGTCATCTGGTAGAGACCCTGTGTTGAGTGAATCTTGAAAAATTAAATATAATGGTTTGGCTATTACAGAACCCAGTACCCTTGGAAGTATTCTATCAGGACCCGGTGCTTTATTAACATTTATTTTTTCCAACCTCTTTTGGATTACGTCCTGTGTTAACCAATTATTTGGCAAGGGTAGTGTAGCCCCATTATGTTGCAGTGTCCCAACCACTGGTACCTCCCTTGTGTATACCGAAGAAAAGAACCTATTTAGCTCATCTGCCTTTTCCTGGTCACTAATTTTCAGACAGCCTGTTTCACATTCTAATGTTCCTATAGCTTCCTTCCTCGCCTTCTTCCCATTAATATACTTAAAAAAAGATTTCTATTTTAGCCAGTCTAATCGCGCTTTTGCAAGACTTGTTGATTTCCTTGTATTCCCGTAAAGCAGCCTCTGTCCCCTCTTGTTTGTATAATTTAAATGCCTGTTTTTTACTCTGTATCTTGATCTTTAAATCATTGTTAAGCCACATGGGTTGTGATTTACTCCTTTTACTTTTATTCCCACACGGTATATGCCGATGTGTATGTATATTTAGTACGGATTTAAATGTTGTTTATTTATGTTCAGTGTTTTTACCTATCAGTTCTCTGTCCCAGTCTATACTTTGTATTGCTGCCCTTAGACCGTTAAAATCTGCCCTTTTAAAATTAAGAGTTTTTTTTTTTTTTTTTTTATTCAATCTCAAATGAGACTGTGTTGTGATCACTGTTTCCCAAAGGTTGCCCTATTTCAACATTTGATACAATATCAATATTATTTGTAATGAGTAAATCTAAGATAGCTTCATTTCTAGTAGGCTCCTGTATAACCTGGGCCAAATAATGATCCCTGAGTGTACTCAAGAACCTGCTCCGCTTAGCTGAACTGCTGGTCTCATTTATCCATTTTATTTCAGGGTAATTAAAATCTCCCATTATTAGAATTTGCCCATGCTTAGCTGCATTTCCAATCTGTAACAATAATTGTATTTCCTCACTTTCAGCTATATTTGGGGGTTTATAGCATACTCCTACTAATATTCTTTTGGAATTTGCTGCTCCGCTATTTAACTCTACCCACAAACATTCAACTTTATCACTAGGTCCACCATAAATATCTTCTCTGACTATAGCCTTAAATTCAGGCTTAACATACAGACAAATCCCTCCTCCCCGTTTACCATTGCCTCTATCTTTCCTAAATAGGTTATAACCATCCAGATTAACAGTCCAGTCATGAGATTCATCCCACCACGTTTCTGTAATGCCTATTAAATCCCGTTTTTCATTAATTGCTAATAATTCTAACTCTCCCATTTTTCCTGGCAAGCTTCTGGCATTAGCAAGCATACACCTTATGTTATGAGTCTGTAGTTCTGAAGTGCCTGCCACTGAACTTGAATTACTTAGTACTACCTCCCTATTGACTATACTACCCCTACCCCCATCTCCTCCCCTATGAGTTGTTAATTCATCCCTTATACCCTCTACACTTTCTACCCAATTACTTATATCTAGTCCGCCCCCCCCCCCACCTACGAGTTTAAAAACTCCTCCAGCCTTTCTACCATCCTATCCCCTAGCACAAAAGCTCCCTCATCATTAAGGTGCAATCCATCCCTGCTGTAGAGATTGTACCGAAGTGAGAAGTCAGCCCAGTGCTCTAAAAACCCAAACCCCTCCTTAGTGCACCACATCTTTAGCCACGCATTAATCTCCCTAAGCTCCTTCTGCCTCCCTGGGCTAGCACGTGGCACTGGTAGTATCTTAGAAAATACTACTCTGGAGGTCCTTGCCTTCCGCTTATTACCTAGTTCTCTGAAATCATTCTTTAGGACACTCCATCTTCCACTAACTTTGTCATTGGTACCAAATGTACCAAGACCGCCGGTTCATTTCCAGCGCCTCCCAATAATTTGTCTACCCGGTCCACAACATGATGAACCCGAGCACCCGGGAGACAGCAAACTGTTCGATTGCTGGGATCTGGGTGACAAATCACCCTGTCTACCTTCCTAATAATAAAGTCCCCTACAATCAAAAGCTGTCTGTTGTTCTGCCTATTCTGCCCTCCCTCTCCTCCAGTAGAGCTGTTCGCCCGGCTGTTAGAGGGAACAGCTCTATATGGCATTGCCATTCCTGAATGGACATCGCCAACAGTTTCACTCAATCTGGCAAATCTGTTGTTGTTTGCCAACTCAGAACTGGCCTGCCTCCACCTCTTCCCCCTGATTCCCTTTCTAACTGTAACCCAGCTGCCTCCCTGGACATCCTCACTAGCCCCAGCTCCACCCTCCATGCTAGGCCCAGCTAAACTGTGCTCAGTGAGCACCAACCCCCTTTCCAGTGGAGCAATATCACGAAGTGCTGCAATTCTCCTCTCCAGATCTCCAATTTGAACTTCCAGAGAGGCAACATGCTCACACCTCTCACAGAGGTATGGACCCTGGATCATCTGTTCCAGTATTGCATACATATGACAGGATGTACACTGAATACGGTTGCCACTGGACTGACTCATAATTATTATTATTGTCTACGAAATTTCAGTGGGAAAAATAAAGAATATAAAATAATATATTTATATAAAGTTTTCCTCCTTTGCACTATAAATCTGCCCTCCCTTTTCTTTGAAGGCCCTCCTTTTATTTAAACTTCTAGGCTTTTACTAGAATTGCACTTGATACTGAAAATGTTCGCAAGCTCACAAGTTCCCCTTCTCATAACTTCTGCCTTCTCGCCTGGGCACAATTAGTGCCCTCTGCAATTTATCAGCCTTTACTTGTAAGGTAAATCCACTTGTAAACAGGCCCCAAACCAGCTCACAAATCCTTTATCCTAGTTTAACAGTCAACCCACACCCCTCTCACTTGGGCACAATTAGTGCACTCTGCAGTTTATCAGACTTTACTTGTAAGGTAAATCCACTTGTAAACAGACCCCAAACCAGCTCACAAACCTTTTATACAAGTTTAACTGTCAAGCCACACCCCTCTCACCTGGGCACAATTAGTGCACTCTGCAATTTATCAGCCTTTACTTGTAAGGTAAATCCACTTGTAAACAGACGTCCTGGCTGTCCCCCATTGCTGAGTATGTTTATTTTATATTATGTGTGTGTTTCGTGTTGTTCGCTGTGCGTGGTTCGGCCGTTAAGTTCGTATTTTTTTGCGACTCGTATTTTTTTCCGTAAGTGGCTGTTTTCTTTTGTAACTGTTACGGCCGTAATTTTTTAGAGGCAATTTTTTTTCAAAGTGCTACGGGTCTCGCAGTGTGAATTGTGTATTTTTGTTTTGTGTTAATGTGTAGTACCGCGGGTTGTGGTTATGATGCGCAAGTCGTGCGGGTCGTGTAACAAATTTCAGCGTGTGACTGTCTCATGTTTATTTGTACAGACCATAATGACATGTAACAAATCCCAGCGTGTGACTGTCTCATGTTTATTAGTACAGACCATAAAGACGTGTAACAAATCCCAGCATGTGACAGTCTTATGTTTATTTGTACAGACCATAAAGAGATATAACAAATCCCAGCGTGTGACTGTCTCATGTTTATTTGTACAGACCATAAAGACGTGTAACAAATCCCAGCGTGTGACCGTCTCATGTTTATTTGTACAGACCATAAAGACATGTAACAAATCCCAGCGTGTGACCGTCTCATGTTTATTTGTTCAGACAGTGACAAAGTGACACCATCAGATCTCTCTGAGTCTGACCAAGAAAAAGAGACAAATATGAGGAGTCCCCGGGAGATTAAAGAGGAGGAAATTCCTGTAAATATCAGTAAAGGTGAGTAATATCTTATGGACAATGATCACTTACTTCAGTCCTTATTGAGGTGAATTTCTCCTTCATCTCTCACCCAAGAAGTTTTACAAACATCGCAGCTCATGATAGATAAATAGATTTAAAGACACAAACACCAGATTAATCACATATAATAGTTGTCAAACTACGAATCGTCGTCTTCGCGAGCTGGCAAGAACTCGCGAGGGACGCAGTTTTCGCGAGGGTCCGCATTTCCGGAAGGTGGAGTCTTTTAATTCCCAAAGACTCCCACACATAAAACCTAAGTCACAGCATTTACTCTTACGGCGCCACATACCACAGGACAAAACCCGCAGCACTTAGAAAAAACCCAATACAAGACGTAAAAATGCGGCCGGGACACGTAACCAAATACCAGTAAAAACAGAGTAAATACACCCAAAAAAAAATACAAACACATCACAGACAGCATGGGGCAACAGCCAGGACGTCTGTCAGTGAGCTGGAACGAGAATTTAAGTCCGTTTAGACAATTTTCGCTACTTGAAAATTGCCTAAGCGAGAAAAAAAATGGCCGCCGAAAAAAATTAAAACGAGGCTACATTACCTTAAGCCGGAAAAACAGAGCCAGAGACGTAGTAGTTGGACAAGCACAGACGAGGTAGTACAACGGACTGTTACTACAGACGGAAAATCCTTAGGATGCGCATAACACATGCAATATAGCCGACATTTTACAACAATCTACACACGAACGCATCTGAAATGGCGGATTTCCCGCCAAAACGAACGGTTCTGTCTCGCGCACGCAGCCTATATATAGGGCACACTTGGCACAGTGCTGACACTTTCTCCTCAGGTGATGACAGTCTAACTAGACATTGTCGGATGCCGGAAAAGCCAAAGAGATTGTTAGCTCTTCAGGATATTGATTGATGGATAGTTATTATAAAAAAGGTACAGTATATTAATTTAATCATTAATAATTACTAATAATAAAATAAAAACAATTACATTAATACATTTTGCAATACCTGTACGTAGTAATCATTAACCATTGGCATACAAAAATGTCAATAAACACAAAAGCGCACCTTGCGACCAATGGAAACTATAGGCATACCACGCACGCAATAAGCGGCGAAGGCTCAGCGCAAGCCTCGCAATGAGCACCGAAGGTCATCACGGTAAAAAACGCGCAACATTATGTCTAAAACAGCATTTCCAGCTTCACAATTTTATTGACCGTCATTTTTTGACGGGCAAGTCGCTAGTAATAATAATAATAACTAAAGGATTTAAATAGATTTTAAGACACAAACACCAGATTGATAGTAAATAATTACAATGGTGAAGGTCTATAATCTGTTTATCTCTATCTGTAGGACCTTTAGATGTGAGGCCTCCAGTTGTCTCCAAGATGGAACAAGAAGATCTGAATATAAGAGATCAGCAGCAGGTGAAGGAGGAGGAGAGTCCTGGGAGTATCAGGGAAGGTGAGGAATTAATACACAATAAGAACATTAATAATACATTTTGTAATGTCACACTGTCACCATAACTATATGTATATTTTATCTTAAAGAGAATTCAAAACTGTCTATACATTGCAATAGCTATTTATCTCTGTAGTACATAATTCTCGAGATATGCAGCATTGTTTGTGCAACTCATATCGTAATGGATAGCTCAGAGAGCTTGATAAGGGTGGGGGGAGGGTCTAGAATTTAGTACTGGCCAATCATTACTAATATCAGTCTATAACTTAATGTCTAACACATGCACGCAACAAATGTACGGGATAATTCACATTCACATATATAGTTGTCAGTGTCCTGAATGCTTACGATGTTGGTCACGCTTTGCGGCCCTCGCGCAGCAATAATCGGCGAAGGCGCTCATTGCAGGCCACGCCATGAGCTTCAGAGGCGCTCATTACCAGCGGCGCCGCACTTCTGCTTAGGGCTTGCGATAAGCGATCCATACCAGCGGCGGACGCGGGACTTACGACCCGTACGACTTAGGACCTCAGTCTGTATATTTACACCCAGGATCTGTTTCTGTAGATATTTATGTCAGATAGTTGTGTAAATCTGTACAAACCCAGAGGGGCTTCTCTCTCTTGTGACTAACAGGACCCCAAGATGGAGATCTATATCCTGACTTATATAATGAGGACGAAGAATATGAGAGAGATGAGAAGTCTATTCACCAGATGGAAACCCATTCAGATCCCTGTGAGGGATAATAATAACTCCTTAGAGATGAGAGATCAACTTCAAATATATAAGAAAATTACCAATCACTATCAAATATAAAATACAGTTTTATTGTAGTCCAGTTAAAACAGAATCACAACGTATAGAAAAAAATTACAGCAAATACAGTCCCTATTGGAAATGTGTAAGACTGATAATCAATATAATGGAAAACCACAATTATTTAACCAGGCGATGCTCAATTATAAATGATAGCACTGCCAAGGTTTAATAATAATAATAGAATAAATTGCTGCGTTAAATTAATATAGAATGAATTGAATTACATACATCAATTTATACAAAGTGCATACGTGTAATGTGCAAAAATATAATCCCTGAGTATTTCAGTGTATTGGAGCAGGCCACTTACTCCTTTATACTAGCTAGTCTGTAGTAATCCTTTCCCTGTGTCTAGTCGCAGAACTGGGGATCCACCGATTACCCCCCTAAACTAATAATCAGCTACTAAATACTCTGATCTCATATAAAGTGTCCAGTGCTGTGAAAACAATAATAAGTAATGTAGTGCTTGATACTAGCAGCAATTATATTACAAATAAAAACATGGTGCCTAACACCAATAATTGCAGATTTCAAAACTACATTGGTTAATCCAATGGCCTATTAGGGGCTACAAAATGCCCACATATGCATATAACCCACTTCCTGTTTTATTAGTAAAGACAAAGTAAAATATAGTAAATCAAGATGATCACACTCAGGATCAAAAGGGTGAAGCAAAGGCATCCTCAGACACAGCCCCTACGTACGTTTCGTCAGCCAACCACTGACGTCATCAGGGCGGCGTTTATATTAAAAATATGCTTACATATACTATAATATCTAATCAAGGTATAAATCAATGGGCAATTAGTGTCCTCATAATACAACGTTATACATCTATCAGTTAAAAAAAATATGTAAAGTTCAATATATTCAGTGTAACACACATAGGACGTATATCAATAGGCATTTATACATAACCACATCCCTTTATACATAACTACATACCAAAAGGCAAGATTTAAGAATTTATAATAATAATAATAATAATGTATTTGTGTCCATGCTCTGAATTAGAGATACAGGAATATTATAGTAATATATTATAAGTAATATGTAATACAAATCTGTATAAATATCACAATAAGCCCCAAGTGTAAGGAATTATTTTACTAGCGACTTGCCCATCAAAAATGACGGGGCAATAAAATTTTAAGCCATGGCAATGCTGTTTGCCACACAATATAAGGCTTTTTCTCCTCTGTGGAACTTAGGCGCTCATTATGAGCCCCGCGCTGTGCACCTTCAGTGCTCATTGTGAGCCTATCTTCTCGTGTACTTCAATTGTCCAGCTTTGCAACGATCAGCTTTTGGTGCTTTTCGTGACGACAGATATATAAGTAAAGTGTACAGTGAATTAATAAAGTAATATGAATTAATAAATGAATATACTTTACCTATTGATATCTAATATGCAGCAATCGATATCCTGAAGAGCTAACAATCTATTTGAATTTTCCTGCATCTGAAAATGTACAGTTGGAGTGTTGATCATCTGAGGAGAAAGTGTCAGCAATGTGGCAAGTGTGCAGTGTAAATAGGCTGAGTGCGCAAGACCAAACCGTTTGGTTTAGGCGGGTAAGGCGGCATTTTGGAATCCTAATGTTATGAGTTGTGAGTAAGTGTTGTAAAATGTGGTACTTGGCTCGCGAGCATTTTCCGTCCGTCCCTTCTAATGGTATATTTTGTATCTGCTACGTTCCTGGCTAACTTGTACATTCCTGGCGGTGATTTTCGCAGCTCTGTGTCTTTTAGCCTCGTTTTTATTTTTTTCATCTGTCATTTTTTTCTCTCTTAGTCGATTTTCAAGTGCCGAAACTTCATAAATGCCACCTACATTTGCGTACAACCTCACGCCCAGACGTCCTGGCTGTCTCCCCGTGCTGTGTGTGATGCTTGTTTTTTATATTTTGTTTTTATTTTTCTGTGTTTTTGGTGTTTTTTAATGTACGCGTTTCGGCCATTAACTTCATATTTTTTATTTTTCGAAGTCCCTATTTCCTCATTCCGCATTATTATTTTTTTCTTAGTCCCGGGGTCCGCATTTGTGGCCTGCAGTCAGCCTTTGCAGCTGACGTGGGAGCCTTTGCGAGGTCCGCATTTGTGGCCAGAACAGTTCTGCGTGCTATTATTATATGTGATTATTTGCCGGTAAACTGTGAGCTCAGCACATATTGTGCACAGATGCACTCTATGGTCTCTACATGTACATTCACTCATTTACCTCATTCCCCATGGACCCTACACGTACACTCACCCACTCACCTCAATCCCCATGGTCTCTACACGTACATTCACCCACTTACCTCACTCCCCATGGACCCTACACGTACATTAACCCACTTACCTCAATCCCTATGGACCCTACACGTATACTCACCCACCTACTTCAATCCCCATGGACCCTACACGTACATTCACCCACTTACCTTAATCCCTATGGACCCTACACGTACACTCACCCACTTACCTCAATCCCCATGGACCCTACATGTACACTCACCCACTTACCTCACTCCCTATGGACCCTACACGTACATTCACCCACTTACCTCAATCCCCATGGACCCTACATGTACACTCACCCACTTACCTCACTCCCTATGGACTCTACACGTACATTCACCAACTTATCTCACTCCCTACGGACCTAAATGTTAATTTCAATGTAATGTTTTTATTTAAAAAAAAAATTCAAAATTATTTTATTTTTATTGTAATTATTTATTTTTAGTAAATTAAGTTTTTATTATTTGCATAAATTTTTAGTTAGGTGTTAAGATATTACAGATTTTTACAGGTACCCCCATGATAGAGGATTAGGGTACTATGGAAGTCCATAGGGACCCCTATAGTAGAGGACTAACTAATCTCAGAAAACGTAGTAACCATTTTATTAACAGCATCTACTATTTTATTCCTATTACTATTTAATCTCCATACTCTTAGCATCTGGGTAAGGTTAACCTTTTTTCAATGATAATGGATGAAAGATTAAGCATATAGAAGAGTTTTTGTATCGGCATGCTTAATACTCCACTGTGATGTCAATATTCAACTTTATGTAGATATCGTTATCGTTATATCGTAAGCACTAGGGAACATTTCTTATTTGCTGGTGTAATGACCCCAATCTGCCATTTTATTTTCATTAGCACAATTCCTGATAGAAGACTTTGCACACACAGGAAGTTTGTATCTGCACAGTGGGAAAGTGTCAGTAACTACAGTCGGTGCTCTCCGCAGAGCTAATGGGCAGATTGTTAGTTTACAGAAACACCCACCCAGTAACAGGCATAAAAAATGACAGCCTGCAGCAGGCAATAATTGCATGTAGAAGTTGCAATATGTAAAGTTTGTGTTTATACAGTATTTGTTTTTTCTTTTAAATAACACTTTGCAGACTATGGGCCTCATTCTATTATCGGCCGCAGCCGTTGCGGGGCTGCAAGGACCGGCCCGCAAGCTATTCTGCTATTCTATTTCCCTCCGGCCGGGGATTCCGGTAGGCTTGCGGCCGGCGCCTTGCTATCTCTTGCGGCCGCTCGGGCAGGAGGAAATCCTTTGATCTAAAACGGCCGCAAGGAAATCGGCCGTAAGAAATTCCTATTTGCAATTCAATTGCTCCGGGAACCCTCTCTGCAAGGTCCCGCTAGCACCAATTAAGCACATAAAATAGCCCAAATAAAGCCATCCTGCACTTTGCAGAGTCTATAAAGTGATATTCGGTGTTAGCAAAAATAGCACATAATTACCCTATACTCAAATCCGTAAAATATTTTTTTTTAATATACGTAAAATATACATGTAAAAAGTCCATAGGGCTTGGAGCACCTCAGACACGCCCACGCCGCAGCCGGAAAATAAACAGTTAATTTGAACTCGGGTTTGGGCTAATGTGCATGCTTGAGAGTGGGTTACTTTTAATCCTCATGTCCCCCAATATGATCCCTAGCATTTAGAAAGCTGGACAGTGCAGGCTTGAATTTAATTTTGAGTTTTTAGATTTCAGAGCTTACGGCCGGTTTCAAGATATGCGGCCGGCCGTAAGAGGAGATCCTTGCGGGGCCGTTTAATTGAATTGCGAGTTAACAGAACCCCCGCAAGGAATCGCAGCCTTACGGCCGATTTACGGCCGATAATAGAATGAGGCCCTATCAGATTTAGTTAAGCAAAAGACCATAATTGATGATAACTGATATGCACCGGATCACACTGCACCCTATATACTGTACATTCAGACATATTTTGCTTTGTTTTTGTATGATTTAACTTTTTATTAACTGCAAATTGGTCTCTTTAATTGATTATAATTACTATAATAGGTATATACTAACTAATTATTTCCATATAGAAGAATGTTAAAGCTGTCAGAATTTACTCTTTTTTTTTTCTCCAACAGATGGATCCAAGATTTGGAATAACATTGGAGAAGACCACATTTGTAACACAGTAGAACAACTATTTCCATGTTCTGAATGTGGGAAATGTTTCAGTCGTCTCTCAGATCTTAATGTACATAAGAGGACTCATACAGGAGAAAAACCTTTTCCATGTTCTGAATGTGGGAAATGTTTCAGTCAGTCCTCATCTCGTAATAACCATAAGAGGACTCATACAGGAGAAAAGCCTTTTTCATGTTCTGAATGTGGGAAATGTTTCAGTCAGCTCTCAGCTCTTAATAGCCATAAGAGGACTCATACAGGAGAAAAGCCTTTTTCATGTTCTGAATGTGGGAAATGTTTCAGTCAGCTCCCAGATCTTAATAAACATAAGATGACGCATACAGGAGAAAAGCCTTTTTTCATGTTCTGAATGTGGGAAATGTTTCAGTCGGGTCTCACACCTTAATACACATAAGATGACTCATACAGGAGAAAAGCCTTTTTCATGTTCTGAATGTGGGAAATGTTTCAGTCAGCTCTCAGCTCTTAATAGCCATAAGAGGACTCATACAGGAGAAAAGCCTTTTTCATGTTCTGAATGTGGGAAATGTTTCAGTCAGCTCCCAGATCTTAATAAACATAAGATGACGCATACAGGAAAAAAGCCTTTTTCATGTTCTGAATGTGGGAAATGTTTCAGTCGGGTCTCACACCTTAATACACATAAGATGACTCATACAGGAGAAAAGCCTTTTTCATGTTCTGAATGTGGGAAATGTTTCAGTCAGGCCTCACAGCTTAATAGCCATAAGAGGACTCATACAGGAGAAAAGCCTTTTCCATGTTCTGAATGTGGGAAATGTTTCAGTCGGGTCTCAGCTCTTAATATACATAAGATGACGCATACAGGAGAAAAGCCTTTTCCATGTTCTGAATGTGGGAAATGTTTCAGTCGGGTCTCAGCTCTTAATATACATAAGATGACGCATACAGGAGAAAAGCCTTTTTCATGTTCTGAATGTGGGAAATGTTTCAGTCGGGTCTCACACCTTAATACACATAAGAGGAATCATACAGGAGAAAAGCCTTTTCCATGTTCTGAATGTGGGAAATGTTTCAGTCAGCTCTCAGATCTTAATAAACATAAGAGGAATCATACAGGAGAAAAACCTTTTCCATGTTCTGAATGTGGGAAATGTTTCAGTCAGCTCTCAGATCTTAATAAACATAAGAGGACTCATACAGGAGAAAAGCCTTTTCCATGTTCTGAATGTGGGAAATGTTTCAGTCGGGCCTCAATTCTCAAGCGACACATGAGAACTCACACAGGATAAACACCATTTGCATGATCTGAAACTCACATGAGGAAATGTTTCAGTAAGATTTGAAATGACACAAGAAAACTCACACAAGATAAAGACCAGTTGTATGTATGGGATGTGGGTAAGGGTTTAATATGAGTCCGCCATTACACATCAACATGACACATCATGCAATTCTAATTAAATCATATAAATGTAAGTAATTAAAAACATTAGCAAGCTCATAAAGATCTATGGATATCTGAGTTGTAAATCACGTTAATAGAGCAGTAAGTTGTACTAATGTATCAGCTTGTAATATTACAATACATGATATGATGCTGGACTGTACATTGCTGCTTTTTGCTTGGTTACCAATCACCATCATGCTGAGCACTCATAATGCATTTGTGGACCTGTAAACTAAGCTATATATATTTTTTATATAATCTTTATATATTTTTTAACCTTAATAGCCCCTTCCATTAATTTTCCTATTTTCTATGTACATTTGTTGCATCAAACAAAGCAATGAGTTTAAAGGGCTTGAAAATAAAATAAATTATCCTTTTAGGTACGGAAAGACTCATAAATGTCAATAAAGTTTTTTAATTGAATAAGAATTGACTGGGATATTTCTTGATTTAATCATATATCACCCTCATCCACTGTTCCCTCTAAGCTGTGCGCGCGCACAAATACCCTGAGATAAGCGCACACAACTAAACATGGAGTGCACACAGATCCCTAGGGTAATATGTAATCTTAGTTTTCCCCATTAACTTTTTCCACACTAGGAGAAATAGATCTCCATTGACCCTTTTTCCCTTTGCCGGTGCTCCCTTTGAGATAGCGCTGGTGGGCGGAGAAACTCGATAGGGCAAATCTGGTGCTGATGTCAGATGTCGACGTCCAACATTAGCTTGCTCTCTCAAAGCATCAGAGTCATTCACCCTTCCATGCTGTGTAAACAACATTTCAATGTGTGCACATAACAAATCAAAGAATCACACAGGACAAAAGGAAAAGGGTCAATGGAGATCTATTTCTCCCTGGGTGGAAACAATTAATTGGGAAAACGTTATAAGCACATAACAAAGAAATGAATCATACATTGCAAAATGAAATGTATATAGGGTCAATGGAGATCTATTTCTTAATGGGTGGAAAAAGGTTCATGGGAAAACTAAAATTAAATATACACCTGTAGGGAATTAGAAATGAATGTTCTTTCATATGGAATTAGTATGTGATGCCACCAGGCTGGTGGAGATAGAGACTGAGTACTTGGTGGGAACAAAGAACAGAATCTGTGGTTAAATGACTGAAGATATTTAGATTATCTGAAGGAGTTACTATTTAGTAAAAATAGTGCATTTTTATGGTATACTATGGCCTTGATTCAAATGAGCTGTCGTTGTTTACAGGAGCCCGTAAACTAATTTGCTGTTCAATTGCGAGCTGCAAACGATCTACTGGTTACAGGCTGAAAATCCCTGCGGTTGTAAAAATAGTAACTTACAACCCATCTAAGCCTTTGATCTTTCAAGCTTGCAACAGTTACAATCGCAAAATCGCTATTTAATTGCTACAGTTCCTCAAGCACGCAAATATTTTCACACCCGTAAATGTCAAATGTAGAAGGAGACACAGGGGAGGGAAGGGGGAGGAGATACAGGGGAGGGGGAAAGAGACATGGGGAAGGAGAGGGAGAACAGACACATGGGAGGGAGAGCTGGGGAAGAGAAACATGAGGGAAAGAGACACAGGGGAGGGAGAGGAGGGGGAAAGAGACACAGGTAAGTGAGGGGAGGGGGGAAGAGACACAGGGGAAGGAGAGGGGGAACAGACACATGGGAGGGAGAGCTGGGGAAGAGACACAGGAGGAAAAGAGACACGGGGAGGGAGAGGAGGGGGGAAGAGACACAGGAAAGGGGGGAAGAGACACAGGGGATAGATAGATAGATAGATAGATAGACAGAGGGATAGATACAAGTGGATTTTTACAAGTAAAGGCTGGTAAATTGCTGAGTGCCCAGGTGAGAGGGGTGTAGTTTGACTGTTAAACTAGTATAAAAGGTTTGTGAGCTGTTTTGGGCCTGTTTACAAGTGGATTTTCCTTACAAGTAAAGGCTGATACATTGCAGAGTGCACTAATTGTGCACAGGTGAGAAGGGTGTGGCTTGACTCTTAAACTAGTAAAAGGTTTGTGAGCTGTTTAGGGGCTTCTTTATTTTTCCCACTGAAATGTTGTAGACAATAATAATAATTATGAGTCAGTCCAGTGGCAACCTTATTCAGTGTACATCCTGTCATATGTATGCAATACTGGAACAGATCATCCAGGGTCCATACCACTGTGAGAGGTGTGAGCATGTGGCCTCTCTGGAAGCTCAAATTGGAGATCTGGAGAGGAGAATTACAGCACTTAGTGATATTGCTCCACTGGAAAGGGGGTTGGTGCTCACTGAGCACAGTTTAGCTGGGCCTAGCATGGAGGGTGGAGCTGGGGCTAGTGAGGATGTCCAGGGAGGCAGCTGGGTTACAGTTACAAGGGGAAGCAGGGGGGAACAGGAGGAGGCAGGCCAGTTCTAAGTTGGCAAACAACAACAGATTTGCCAGATTGAGTGAAACTGTTGGGGATGTCCATTCAGGAATGGCAATGCCAGATAGAGCTGTTCCCTCTAACAGCCGGGAAAACCGTTCTACTGGAGGAGAGGGAGGGCAGAATAGGCAGAGCACCAGACAAGTTTTGGTGACAGTGGACACTATTATTAGGAAGGTAGACAGGGTGACGTGCCACCCAGATCCCAGCAATCAAACAGTTTGCTGTCTCCTGGGTGCTCGGGTTCGTCAAATTGTGGATCGGGTAGACAAATTATTGGAAATGAACCAGCGGTCGTGGTACATATTGGTACCAATGACAAAGTTAGTGGAAGATGGAGTGTCTAGGTAATAAGCGGAAGGCAAGGACCTCCAAGGTAGTATTTTCTGAGATACTACCAGTGCCACGTGCTAGCCCAGGGAGGCAGAAGGAGCTTAGGGAGATTAATGCGTGGCTAAAGATGTGGTGCACTAAGGAGGGGTTTGGCCTTTAGAGCACTGGGCTGACTTCTCACTTCGGTACAATTCTATAGCAGGGATGGATTGCACCTTAATGATGAGGGAGCTTTGTGTGCTAGGGGATAAGATTGGTAGAACGGCTGGGGGAGTTTTTAAACTAGTAGATGGGGAGGGGTGGGGGGGGTAGGGACTAGATAAGTAATGGGGTAGAAAGTGTAAAGGGTATAAGGGATGAATTAACAACTCATAGGGGAGGAGATGGGGGGAGGGGTAGGATAGGGAGGGTAGTACTAAGTAACTCAGTACAATGGCAGGAACTTCAGAACTAAAGACTCATAACATAAGGTGGTATGCTTGCTAATGCCAGAAAGCTTGCCAGGAAAAATGGGAGAGTTTAGGAATTATTAGCCATTAATGAAAAATGGGATTTAATTGGCATTACCGAAACGTGGTGGGAGGAATCTCATGACTGGACTGTTAATCTGGATGGTTATAACCTATTTAGGAAAGATAGAGGCAATGGTAAAAGAGGAGGAGGGGTTTGTCTTCATGTAAAGCCTGAATTTAAGCCTATAATCAGAGAAGATATTTATGGTGGACCTAGCGATAAAGTTGAATGTTTGTGTGTAGCAAATTCCAAAAGAATATTAGTAGGCGTATGCTATAAACCCCCAAATATAGCTGAAAGTGAGTAAATACAGTTATTGTTACAGATTGGAAATGCAGCTAAGCATGGGCAAGTTCTAATAATGGGAAATTTTAATTACCCTGAAATAAACTGGATAAATGAGACCAGCAGTTCAACTAAGGGGAGCAGGTTCTTGAGTACACTCAGGGATCATTATTTGGCCCAGGTTATACAGGAGCCTACTAGAAATGAAGCTATCTTAGATTTACTCATTACAAATAATATTGATATTGTATCAAATGTTGAAATAGGGCAACCCTTGGGAAACAGTGATCACAACACAGTCTCATTTGAGATTGAATTAAAAAAAACTTTTTTTACATTTTAAGGGGCCAAAAAAAACTCTTAATTTTAAAAGGGCAGATTTTAATGGTCTAAGGGCAGCAATACAAAGTATAGACTGGGACAGGAGAACTGATAGGTAAAAAACACTGAACATAAATGATATTGAAAGGGATTTGGGAGTGCTTGTGGACAACCATCTAGGTAACAGTGCTCAAAGCCAAGCAGCAGCTGCAAAGGCAAATAAAATATTAGCATGTATTAAGAAGGGTATAGAAGCAAGGGAAGCAGATATAATTCTGCCACTATACAAATCTCTAGTACACCCTCATTTGGAATATGGAGTACAATTTTGGGCACCACTTAATAAAAAGGACATTTTAGAGCTGGAAAAGGTACAGAGGAGGGCAACAAAACTAATAAGGGGAATGGAGGGGCTAAGTTATGAAGAAAGA
Organism: Discoglossus pictus; assembly: GCA_027410445.1. Lineage (NCBI taxonomy): Eukaryota > Metazoa > Chordata > Amphibia > Anura > Alytidae > Discoglossus > Discoglossus pictus. The sequence continues at coordinate 11,880,872 of JAPZIH010000711.1, read as the reverse complement.
CTAACCAAATTAAACTTATTTTCTCTAGAAATTCATCCTCTTTATGCATGTTGTCTTACTCCAAGCTGTATAGGTTCGAAAGCCTACTAGCTATTAAGCATATTAGGTGATGTGCATCTCTGTAATGAGAAGGGGTGTGGTCTAATGACATCAACCCCCCTATATCAGGTGTGCATAATTATTAGGCAACTTCCTTTCCTTTGGCAAAATGGGTCAAAAGAAGGACTTGACAGGCTCAGAAAAGTCAAAAATAGTGAGATATCTTGCAGAGGGATGCAGCACTCTTAAAATTGCAAAGCTTCTGAAGCGTGATCATCGAACAATCAAGCGTTTCATTCAAAATAGTCAACAGGGTCGCAAGAAGCGTGTGGAAAAACCAAGGCGCAAAATAACTGCCCATGAACTGAGAAAAGTCAAGCGTGCAGCTGCCACGATGCCACTTGCCACCAGTTTGGCCATATTTCAGAGCTGCAACATCACTGGAGTGCCCAAAAGCACAAGGGTGTGCAATACTCAGAGACATGGCCAAGGTAAGAAAGGCTGAAAGACGACCACCAGCTGAACAAGACACACAAGCTGAAACGTCAAGACTGGGCCAAGAAATATCTCAAGACTGATTTTTCTAAGGTTTTATGGACTGATGAAATGAGAGTGAGTCTTGATGGGCCAGATGGATGGGCCCCGTGGCTGGATTGGTAAAGGGCAGAGAGCTCCAGTCCGACTCAGACGCCAGCAAGGTGGAGGTGGAGTACTGGTTTGGGCTGGTATCATCAAAGATGACCTTGTGGGGCCTTTTTCGGGTTGAGGATGAGTCAAGCTCAACTCCCAGTCCTACTGCCAGTTCCTGGAAGACACCTTCTTCGAGCAGTGGTACAGGAAGAAGTCTGCATCCTTCAAGAAAAACATGATTTTCATGCAGGACAATGCTCCATCACACGCGTCCAAGTACTCCACAGCGTGGCTGGCAAGGAAAGGGTATAAAAGAAGAAAATCTAATGACATGGCCTCCTTGTTCACCTGATCTGAACCCCATTGAGAACCTGTGGTCCATCATCAAATGTGAGATTTACAAGGAGGGAAAACAGTACACCTCTCTGAACAGTGTCTGGGAGGCTGTGGTTGCTGCTGCACGCAATGTTGATGGTGAACAGATCAAAACACTGACAGAATCCATGGATGGCAGGCTTTTGAGTGTCCTTGCAAAGAAAGGTGGCTATATTGGTCACTGATTTTGTTTTTGTTTTGTTTTTGAATGTCAGAAATGTATATTTGTGAATGTTGAGATGTTATATTGGTTTCACTGGTAAAAATAAATAATTGAAATGGGTATATATTTGTTTTTTGTTCAGTTGCCTAATAATTATGCACAGTAATAGTCACCTGCACACACAGATATCCCCCTAAAATAGCTAAAACTAAAAACAAACTAAAAACTACTTCCAAAAATATTCAGCTTTGATATTAATGAGTTTTTTGGGTTCATTGAGAACATGGTTGTTGTTCAATAATAAAATTAATCCTCAAAAATACAACTTGCCTAATAATTCTGCACTCCCTGTATATATGTTTGTATCTCATATGTATTTGTACTTATTTATACATATATAGTGATGGGAGATGATTTCTCTCTCTGTGAATATATATTTATAGTGCAGGGCAGTGTATACCATGGTATATATGTATTTATACTTAGAGTATATCTATCTACACATATATACCCAGTCTGCAGTGTGTATATCACTAATATAGTTGTCGTACTTCCAGTTTGTGTGTAATGCTCGCAAATTGTGAGTTGCGCATCCATTCTGCAAATTGCGAGGCTCGAAGAGGGAGACGGAGGGAGAGAGAAGGAAGGAGAGGGAGAGAGAAGCAAGGAGGGGGAGGGAGAAGGAGAGGGGGAGAGAGAAGGAGAGAGTGAGTGAGAAGGAGAGAGAGAGAGTGAGAAGGAGAGGGAGTGAGAAGGAGAGGGGGGAGAGAGAAGAAAGAAGGGGAAGGGGATAGAAGGAAGGAGAGAGAGTGAGAAGGAAAAAGAGAGAAAAGCCGCTCATTGCGAGACTAGCAAAAGGTGCTGAAAGGGAGAGAGAAGGAGGTGGAGAGAGAGAAGAAGATAGGGAGAAATAGAAGGCGGTAAGGAGAGAGAGCACAGGGAGAGAGAGTGTAGAGGGTGCAGAAAGAAGCAAAGGGGGGGGAAAAGAGGGTACACAGAGAGAGGGAGCGGGCGCAAAGATAGAGAGAATACAATAAGAGAGGGCACACAGACAGAAGACACCATTTTTAAGACTATATTATACCGAGGCTCACAATGGGAGACGGAGGGGGAGGGGAGGGAAAGTGACGGAGGGAGAGAGGAGGGAAGGAGAGGGAGAAATATGAAGGGGGGAGAGAAAAGGAAGGAGAGAGAGTGAGAAGGAGAGAGAGACATAGGGAGGAGACAGAGATAGTGAGAAGGAGAGGGAGAGAGAAGGAAGGAGAGTGAGGTGGAGAGAGAGAGAGAAAAGCTGCTCATTGCAAGGCTAGCAATGGGTCCCGGATGGGAGAGGGAGGTGGAGAGAGAGAAGAAGATAGGAAGAGATAAAAGGAGGGAAGGAGAGAGAGCACAGAGCGAGAGAGTGGAGAGGGTACAGAGATTGAGAGAGAGAATACAGAGAGAGGGCACACAGTGAGAGTGAGCACTGATAGAGGGAGAGCGTGCAGAGAGAAGCAGAGAGAGAGGGTACACAGAGAGAGGGAGCTGGCACAGAGATAGAGAGAATACACCATTGCAGTGTTTGATTCCCTGTTAGGTCATTGTACAAGTAGTGTGTTTAACCCATAAAGCCCTGGGCAGTCCTGTGTGTGACTAGAGGACCAGGTATAACAGGGGGCTCTGGTCTTAGACCTGGACTTTAGGCCAGTGACACAATGACTGATACAATAGCCCAGTATTAAATAAAATAATATCAGATCTGTGTCTACACAAACATACATCGCTGGATGATCATTTGGGTAGGTATTATTAAATTACATTTATTTAACAGTTTCATTTATTTTTCATTTTGTTGTATTATTTTATTATTTTAATTGTATTTTTTTTATTTGATTTTTTTTTTTACTTGAATTTTTTATTATAATGTAATCTAATTTTTTTTTAACGTTTTTTTGTGTTTGTAGTTAATTGTATTAGTGTAGTGTTTTTTATACTTAGGCACATCAGGTGTTACGTTTGGGTACCATAGTGGTCTATATAGACTCCTGTGGCTGTTAAGGCTTGGTTTTAGCATACCATGGGAGCCTATATAGACCCCCATGGTATTTTGGAGTAACATTAGATACCATGGGGGTCCTTTTAGGATAGGCATAGCATAGGATCTATATAGAATGGGAAGGTATACTGGGTTAATATTGATTATTATTATTGTTTATTTGTAATGCGCCAATACTAGTGAGTTGTGTGTCTGTGCTATCCTAATTACTATCCTAGATTATGTGTCATTGTGTATTGGTGGTTGCTTCCTTAGTGTATACCTAAAGTTGTGTGGTGTTTTGGTGCCACTGTACTCTGTACATCAGTTACAGTGTGGTGAAACATGTACATGTGTTGGAATGGCCGAGTCACAGCCCAGACCTCAAGCCAATAGAAAATCGGTGGTCAGACTTAAAGATTGCTGATCACAAGCACAAACCATCCAACTTGAAGGAGGAATGGGCAAAAATCCCAGTGGTAAGATGTGGCAAGCTCATAGAGACTTATCCAAAGTGACTTGGAGCTGTGATTGTCTCAAAAAGTATTGAATTTAGGGGCTGAATAGTTAAGCACATTGAATTTTTCTGTTATTTTGTCCTATTTGTTATTTGTTTCACAATAAAAAAAAAATCGTAGAAGATATTGCCTATATCCTTAGGTTTATGTTGTGTTATCCTATTTTTATCTATTCATTTTTCATATCTTTTCTGGGGAAGCTTTTTCCTTATTTTATTCACTAGATATTTTCCAGATTTGTTTCCAAGATGATATTGATTCATTTATTAATCTTACTAATATCAATTCCCTAATAACGTCTGGATCTATATTTGTTTTATTAGATCTTTCTAATTGTATTAGCCTAATGTTCAACTTTCTTAAAGATAGACCCCTTTGTTTTTTAAGGTGTATATTCCAAGAGGTTAATAAACCCCTCACAAAGGCTTTGTGTGTATTCCACACAAGCACGTCTGAGTCTACCGAGCCTTTGTCAATTAAAAAAAAACATTTTAATTCATGTTTTAATTTCTCCTTATATTCTAGACTTTTCTGTAGACAAATCAGAGTGGGTGTGACTTGGCCTGTGCTCTGTAATCAGGATCCAGGTGAGAGTAGGTGTGTCTTGGCCTGTGCTCTGTAATCAGGGTCCAGGTGAGAGTGGGTGTGACTTGGCCTGTGCTCTGTAATCAGGATCCAGGTGAGAGTGGGTGTGGCTTGTCCTGTGCTCTGTAATCAGGGTCCAGGTGAGAGTGGGTGTGGCTTGGCCTGTGCTCTGTAATCAGGGTCCAGGTGAGAGTGGGTGTAGCTTGGCCTGTGCTCTGTAATCAGGATCCAGGTGAGAGTGGGTGTGGCTTGGCCTGTGCTCTGTAATCAGGGTCCAGGTGAGAGTGGGTGTGGTTTGTCCTGTGCTCTGTAATCAGGGTCCAGGTGAGAGTGGGTGTGGTTTGGCCTGTGCTCTCTAATCAGGGTCCAGGTGAGAGTGGGTGTGGCTTGGCCTGTGTTCTGTAATCAGGATCCAGGTGAGAGTGGGTGTGGTTTGGCCTGTGCTCTGTAATCAGGGTCCAGGTGAGAGTGGGTGTTGCTTGGCCTGTGCTCTGTAATCAGGGTCCAGGTGAGAGTGGGTGTGGCTTGGCCTGTGTTCTGTAATCAGGGTCCAGGTGAGAGTGGGTGTGGCTTGGCATGTGCTCTGTCATCAGGGTCCGATGTGAGAGTGGGTGTGGCTTGGCTTGTGTTCTGTAATCAGGGTCCAGGTGAGAGTGGGTGTGGTTTGGCCTGTGTAAAGGTTTGTCTGTGTGCATTTTGTTGTGTTCTGTTGAATCAGTTCTGTGAGGCAGGGCAGTGTTTTATGTCCTGTGCTCATTTATCATTGCAAAGGTGAGTAGGCAGGGTCTATTTTAACAAGGGAAGGAGCGAACTTAGGAGCTTGCAATAATTTCTAGTGTAAGTGTAGTTAGTGTGTAGGAGATTAAATAAAATCAGGGAATTCAAAGAAAAGAGGTATTATAAGAAAAAGTAGAAAACAAAAAAATATATATTTTTCTTTGTTTTGTTTGGGTTAAGGTGAAGAAAAGCCATCTTTATACAAATACATTGATTTGTTTTCTCACTGTATTTTTGTAACTAATAATTATGAGTCAGTCCAGCGGCAACCTCACAGAGTGTACATCCTGCCACATGTATGCACTACTGATACAGATGATCCAGGGTCCATACCTCTGTGACAGGTGTGAGCATATTGCCTCTCTGGAAGCTCAAATTGGAGAACTAGAGAGGAGAATTGCAGCACTTAGTGATATTGTTACACTGGAAAAGGGAGCCGATAGAGCTGGAGGAGTGGGAGGGCAGAATAGGCAGAGCAACAGACAGGTTTTGGTGGTAGGGGACTCTATTATTAGGAAGGTAGACAGGGTGATTTGTCACCCAGATCCCAGCAATCGAACAGTTTGCTGTCTCCCGGGTGCTCGGGTTCAGCATGTTGTGGATCGGGCGGAAAAAAATTGGGAGAGGCTGGAAATGAACCTCTCTCTCACTCTCTCTCTCTCTCTCTCTCTCTCTCTCTCTCTCTTTATCTCATATGTATTAATATAGTTGTCGTGCTTCAAGTTTGTGTGTAATGCCTGGATATTGCGAGTTGCGCATCCGTGCTGCAAATTGCGAGGCTCGAAAAGGGAGACGGAGGGAGAGAGCAGGAAGGAGAGGGAGAGAGAAGGAAGGCGGGGGGAGAGAGAAGGAAGGAGAGGGGAGGGAGAAGCAAGGAGGGGGGAGGGAGTGAGAAGGATTTTAATTTTAAATTTCTTATTGCAGTTTCAATTTCAGATGGGGCTATTTCTCTATTTAAATCTATTGCCTGTTCTTTTGTTACGCTAGGAAGTTATTATTATTTATTTATAATGCACCAACAAATACCTAAGTGCTGTACATAAGATAAGTTCCAGGCAAAGGGAAATCGAAAATTAAGACATAGCAAAGCAAGCAGGGCCTCAAGCCAATAGAAAATCTGTGGTCAGACTTAAAGATTGCTGTTCACAAGCACAAACCATCCAACTTGAAGGAGCTGGAGCAGTTTTGCAAGGAGGAATGGGCAAAAAATCCCAGTGGTAAGATGTGGCAAGCTCATAAAGACTTATCCAAAGCTACATGGAGCTGTGATTGCCGCAAAAGGTGACTCTACAAAGTATTGACTTTAGGGGGTGAATAGTTAAGCACATTGAATTTTTCTGTTATTTTGTCCTATTTGTTATTTGTTTCACAATAAAAAAAAAACATCTTCAAAGTTGTGGCATGTTCTGTAAATTAAATGATGCAAATCCTCAAACAATCCATGTTACTTCCAGGTTGTGAGGCAACAAAACACGAAAAATGCCAAGGGGGTGAATACTTTTTCAAGGCACTGTGTACTGTCTGGCCCTGGTGCTTTAATAGATTTAAAATTTCTTATTGCAGTTTAAATTTCAGACAAGGCTATTTCTCTATTTAAATCTATCGCCTGTTCTTTTGCTAATCTAAGAAGTTATTATTATTATTGTTTATTTATAACGTGCCGACATATTCCGTAGTGCTGTACATATGTTCCAGGCAAAGGTAAATACAAAAAATTAAGACTTGGAATCCAGTGTCCATGGTGCTTTCCCCAAAGCACATTGCAGGATTGAAACTCGCAGACGTACTACCTAAAGGTATTGTGAGTGGTAAAGGAGGGAGAGAGAGGTGATGAGCGTGTTAGGGTGGAAGGTGATACGCTTCTTTAAAGAGATGCGATTTTAGGGAGGTTTTGAATGTTTTGAGGCAGAAGGATAATCTGGTGGAGCGAGGCAAGGAGTTCCAGAGAGAAAAGTCCTGAAGGCGAGAATGAGAGGAGGTGACAAGAGTTGTAGAAAGAAGAAGGTCATTAGCAGAATGAAGAGGGCGGGTGGGGGAGTATTTGGAGATGAGAGCAGAGAGGTACAGGGGACCGCTATTGTTGAGGGCTTTGTAGGTTTGGGTCATGATTTTCCTTTTATTCTAGAGGCTAAGGGAAGCCAGTGGAGTGATTGACAGAGAGGTGATGCCGACACTGAACGTTGTGTACGGAAGATGAGTCTAGCAGAGGTGTTCATTATGGATTGAAGTGGGGATAGTCGGGTGGTGGGTAAGCCAACAAGAAGCAAGTTGCAGTAGTCGAGTTGAGAAATGACAAGAGAGTGTATAAGGCTTTTAGTTGTGTCTTGTGTAAGATAGCGGCAAATTCTGGAGATGTTTTTTAGAAGGAGAAGACAAGGAGTTTCAGCGTTTCCAAAAATGTTTGTATATCTCCCCTACTTAATTTAATGACATTTACTTGTTCTTCTACATTGTATAATTGTCTGTAATAATCGTAGAAGATATTGTCTATATCCTTAGGTTTATGTTGTGTTATCCTATTTTTATCTATTCATTTTTCATATCTTTTCTGGGGAAGCTTTTTCCTTATTTTATTCACTAGATATTTTCCAGATTTGTTTCCAAGATGATATTGATTCATTTAATTAATCTTACTAATATCAATTCCCTAATAACGTCTGGATCTATATTTGTTTTATTAGATCTTTCTAATTGTATTAGCCTAATGTTCAACTTTCTTAAAGATAGACCCCTTTGTTTTTTAAGGTGTATATTCCAAGAGGTTAATAAACCCCTCACAAAGGCTTTGTGTGTATTCCACACAAGCACGTCTGAGTCTACCGAGCCTTTGTCAATTAAAAAAAAACATTTTAATTCATGTTTTAATTTCTCCTTATATTCTAGACTTTTCTGTAGACAAATCAGAGTGGGTGTGACTTGGCCTGTGCTCTGTAATCAGGATCCAGGTGAGAGTGGGTGTGGCTTGGCCTGTGCTCTGTAATCAGGGTCCAGGTGAGAGTGGGTGTGGCTTGGCCTGTGCTCTGTAATCAGGATCCAGGTGAGAGTGGGTGTGGCTTGGCCTGTGCTCTGTAATCAGGGTCCAGGTGAGAGTGGGTGTGGCTTGGCCTGTGCTCTGTAATCAGGGTCCAGGTGAGAGTGGGTGTGGTTTGTCCTGTGCTCTGTAATCAGGGTCCAGGTGAGAGTGGGTGTGGTTTGGCCTGTGCTCTGTAATAAGGGTCCAGGTGAGAGTGGGTGTGGCTTGGCCTGTGTTCTGTAATCAGGATCCAGGTGAGAGTGGGTGTGGTTTGGCCTGTGCTCTGTAATCAGGGTCCAGGTGAGAGTGGGTGTTGCTTGGCCTGTGCTCTTTAATCAGGGTCCAGATGAGAGTGGGTGTGGCTTGGCCTGTGTTCTGTAATCAGGGTCCAGGTGAGAGTGGGTGTGGCTTGGCATGTGCTCTGTCATCAGGGTCCGATGTGAGAGTGGGTGTGGCTTGGCTTGTGTTCTGTAATCAGGGTCCAGGTGAGAGTGGGTGTGGTTTGGCATGTGCTCTGTCATCAGGGTCCAGGTGAGAGTGGGTGTGGTTTGGCCTGTGCTCTGTAATCAGGGTCCAGGTGAGAGTGGGTGTGGCTTGGCCTGTGCTCTGTAATCAGGGTCCAGGTGAGAGTGGGTGTGGCTTGGCCTGTGTTCTGTAATCAGGGTCCAGGTGACAGTGGGTGTGGCTTGGCCTGTGCTCTGTCATCAGGGTCCGATGTGAGAGTGGGTGTGGCTTGGCTTGTGTTCTGTAATCAGGGTCCAGGTGAGAGTGGGTGTGGTTTGGCCTGTGTAAAGGTTTGTCTGTGTGCATTTTGTTGTGTTCTGTTGAATCAGTTCTGTGAGGCAGGGCAGTGTTTTATGTCCTGTGCTCATTTATCATTGCAAAGGTGAGTAGGCAGGGTCTATTTTAACAAGGGAAGGAGCGAACTTAGGAGCTTGCAATAATTTCTAGTGTAAGTGTAGTTAGTGTGTAGGAGATTAAATAAAATCAGGGAATTCAAAGAAAAGAGGTATTATAAGAAAAAGTAGAAAACAAAAAAAAAATATATTTTTCTTTGTTTTGTTTGGGTTAAGGTGAAGAAAAGCCATCTTTATACAAATACATTGATTTGTTTTCTCACTGTATTTTTGTAACTAATAATTATGAGTCAGTCCAGCGGCAACCTCACAGAGTGTACATCCTGCCACATGTATGCACTACTGATACAGATGATCCAAGGTCCATACCTCTGTGACAGGTGTGAGCATGTTGCCTCTCTAAAAAGCTCAAATTGGAGAACTAGAGAGGAGAATTGCAGCACTTAGTGATATTGTTACACTGGAAAAGGGAGCCGATAGAGCTGGAGGAGTGGGAGGGCAGAATAGGCAGTGCAACAGACAGGTTTTGGTGGTAGGGGACTCTATTATTAGGAAGGTAGACAGGGTGATTTGTCACCCAGATCCCAGCAATCGAACAGTTTGCTGTCTCCCGGGTGCTCGGGTTCAGCATGTTGTGTATCGGGCGGAAAAAAATTGGGAGAGGCTGGAAATGAACCTCTCTCTCTCTCTCTCTCTCTCTCTCTCTCTCTCTCTCTCTTTTTATCTCATATGTATTAATATAGTTGTCGTGCTTCAAGTTTGTGTGTAATGCCTGGATATTGCGAGTTGCGCATCCGTGCTGCAAATTGCGAGGCTCGAAAAGGGAGACGGAGGGAGAGAGAAGGAAGGAGAGGGAGAGAGAAGGAAGGAGGGGGAGAGAGAAGGAAGGAGAGGGAGGGAGAAGCAAGGAGGGGGAGGGAGTGAGAAGGATTTTAATTTTAAATTTCTTATTGCAGTTTCAATTTCAGATGGGGCTATTTCTCTATTTAAATCTATTGCCTGTTCTTTTGTTACGCTAGGAAGTTATTATTATTTATTTATAATGCACCAACAAATACCTAAGTGCTGTACATAAGATAAGTTCCAGGCAAAGGGAAATCGAAAATTAAGACATAGCAAAGCAAGCAGGGCCTCAAGCCAATAGAAAATCTGTGGTCAGACTTAAAGATTGCTGTTCACAAGCACAAACCATCCAACTTGAAGGAGCTGGAGCAGTTTTGCAAGGAGGAATGGGCAAAAATCCCAGTGGTAAGATGTGGCAAGCTCATAAAGACTTATCCAAAGCTACATGGAGCTGTGATTGCCGCAAAAGGTGACTCTACAAAGTATTGACTTTAGGGGGTGAATAGTTAAGCACATTGAATTTTTCTGTTATTTTGTCCTATTTGTTATTTGTTTCACAATAAAAAAAAAAACATCTTCAAAGTTGTGGCATGTTCTGTAAATTAAATGATGCAAATCCTCAAACAATCCATGTTACTTCCAGGTTGTGAGGCAACAAAACACGAAAAATGCCAAGGGGGTGAATACTTTTTCAAGGCACTGTGTACTGTCTGGCCCTGGTGCTTTAATAGATTTAAAATTTCTTATTGCAGTTTAAATTTCAGACAAGGCTATTTCTCTATTTAAATCTATCGCCTGTTCTTTTGCTAATCTAAGAAGTTATTATTATTATTGTTTATTTATAACGTGCCGACATATTCCGTAGTGCTGTACATATGTTCCAGGCAAAGGTAAATACAAATTAAGACTTGGAATCCAGTGTCCATGGTGCTTTCCCCAAAGCACATTGCAGGATTGAAACTCGCAGACGTACTACCTAAAGGTATTGTGAGTGGTAAAGGAGGGAGAGAGAGGTGATGAGCGTGTTAGGGTGGAAGGTGATACGCTTCTTTAAAGAGATGCGATTTTAGGGAGGTTTTGAATGTTTTGAGGCAGAAGGATAATCTGGTGGAGCGAGGCAAGGAGTTCCAGAGAGAAAAGTCCTGAAGGCGAGAATGAGAGGAGGTGACAAGAGTTGTAGAAAGAAGAAGGTCATTAGCAGAATGAAGAGGGCGGGTGGGGGAGTATTTGGACATGAGAGCAGAGAGGTACAGGGGGACCGCTATTGTTGAGGGCTTTGTAGGTTTGGGTCATGATTTTCCTTTTATTCTAGAGGCTAAGGGAAGCCAGTGGAGTGATTGACAGAGAGGTGATGCCGACACTGAACGTTGTGTACGGAAGATGAGTCTAGCAGAGGTGTTCATTATGGATTGAAGTGGGGATAGTCAGGTGGTGGGTAAGCCAACAAGAAGCAAGTTGCAGTAGTCGAGTTGAGAAATGACAAGAGAGTGTATAAGGATTTTAGTTGTGTCTTGTGTAAGATAGCGGCAAATTCTGGAGATGTTTTTTAGAAGGAGAAGACAAGGAGTTTCAGCGTTTCCAAAAATGTTTGTATAACTCCCCTACTTGATTTAATGACATTTACTTGTTCTTCTACATTGTATAATTGTCTGTAAAAATCGTAGAAGATATTGCCTATATCCTTAGGTTTATGTTGTGTTATCCTATTTTTATCTATTCATTTTTCATATCTCTCTCTCTCTCTCTCTCTCTCTCTCTCTCTCTCTCTATCTATTGCCTGTTCTTTTGTTACGCTAGGAAGTTATTATTATTTATTTATAATGCACCAACAAATACCTAAGTGCTGTACATAAGATAAGTTCCAGGCAAAGGGAAATCGAAAAAATTAAGACATAGCAAAGCAAGCAGGGCCTCAAGCCAATAGAAAATCTGTGGTCAGACTTAAAGATTGCTGTTCACAAGCACAAACCATCCAACTTGAAGGAGCTGGAGCAGTTTTGCAAGGAGGAATGGGCAAAAATCCCAGTGGTAAGATGTGGCAAGCTCATAAAGACTTATCCAAAGCGACTTGGAGCTGTGATTGCCGCAAAAGGTGACTCTACAAAGTATTGACTTTAGGGGGTAAATAGTTAAGCACATTGAATTTTTCTGTTATTTTGTCCTATTTGTTATTTGTTTCACAATAAAAACAAACATCTTCAAAGTTGTGGCATGTTCTGTAAATTAAATGATGCAAATCCTCAAACAATCCATGTTACTTCCAGGTTGTGAGGCAACAAAACACGAAAAAATGCCAAGGGGGTGAATACTTTTTCAAGGCACTGTGTACTGTCTGGCCCTGGTGCTTTAATAGATTTAAAATTTCTTATTGCAGTTTAAATTTCAGACAAGGCTATTTCTCTATTTAAATCTATCGCCTGTTCTTTTGCTAATCTAGGAAGTTATTATTATTATTGTTTATTTATAACGTGCCGACATATTCCGTAGTGCTGTACATATGTTCCAGACAAAGGTAAATACAAATTAAGACTTGGAATCCAGTGTCCATGGTGCTTTCCCCAAAGCACATTGCAGGATTGAAACTCGCAGACGTACTACCTAAAGGTATTGTGAGTGGTAAAGGAGGGAGAGAGAGGTGATGAGCGTGTTAGGGTGGAAGGTGATACGCTTCTTTAAAGAGATGCGATTTTAGGGAGGTTTTGAATGTTTTGAGGCAGAAGGATAATCTGGTGGAGCGAGGCAAGGAGTTCCAGAGAGAAAAGTCCTGAAGGCGAGAATGAGAGGAGGTGACAAGAGTTGTAGAAAGAAGAAGGTCATTAGCAGAATGAAGAGGGCGGGTGGGGGAGTATTTGGACATGAGAGCAGAGAGGTACAGGGGACCGCTATTGTTGAGGGCTTTGTAGGTTTGGGTCATGATTTTCCTTTTATTCTAGAGGCTAAGGGAAGCCAGTGGAGTGATTGACAGAGAGGTGATGCCGACACTGAACGTTGTGTACGGAAGATGAGTCTAGCAGAGGTGTTCATTATGGATTGAAGTGGGGATAGTCAGGTGGTGGGTAAGCCAACAAGAAGCAAGTTGCAGTAGTCGAGTTGAGAAATGACAAGAGAGTGTATAAGGATTTTAGTTGTGTCTTGTGTAAGATAGCGGCAAATTCTGGAGATGTTTTTTAGAAGGAGAAGACAAGGAGTTTCAGCGTTTCCAAAAATGTTTGTATAACTCCCCTACTTGATTAATGACATTTACTTGTTCTTCTACATTGTATAATTGTCTGTAAAAATCGTAGAAGATATTGCCTATATCCTTAGGTTTATGTTGTGTTATCCTATTTTTATCTATTCATTTTTCATATCTCTCTCTCTCTCTCTCTCTCTCTCTCTCTCTCTCTCTCTATCTATTGCCTGTTCTTTTGTTACGCTAGGAAGTTATTATTATTTATTTATAATGCACCAACAAATACCTAAGTGCTGTACATAAGATAAGTTCCAGGCAAAGGGAAATCGAAAAAATTAAGACATAGCAAAGCAAGCAGGGCCTCAAGCCAATAGAAAATCTGTGGTCAGACTTAAAGATTGCTGTTCACAAGCACAAACCATCCAACTTGAAGGAGCTGGAGCAGTTTTGCAAGGAGGAATGGGCAAAAATCCCAGTGGTAAGATGTGGCAAGCTCATAAAGACTTATCCAAAGCGACTTGGAGCTGTGATTGCCGCAAAAGGTGACTCTACAAAGTATTGACTTTAGGGGGTAAATAGTTAAGCACATTGAATTTTTCTGTTATTTTGTCCTATTTGTTATTTGTTTCACAATAAAAAAAAACATCTTCAAAGTTGTGGCATGTTCTGTAAATTAAATGATGCAAATCCTCAAACAATCCATGTTACTTCCAGGTTGTGAGGCAACAAAACACGAAAAATGCCAAGGGGGTGAATACTTTTTCAAGGCACTGTGTACTGTCTGGCCCTGGTGCTTTAATAGATTTAAAATTTCTTATTGCAGTTTAAATTTCAGACAAGGCTATTTCTCTATTTAAATCTATCGCCTGTTCTTTTGCTAATCTAGGAAGTTATTATTATTATTGTTTATTTATAACGTGCCGACATATTCCGTAGTGCTGTACATATGTTCCAGGCAAAGGTAAATACAAATTAAGACTTGGAAGCCAGTGTCCATGGTGCTTTCCCCAAAGCACATTGCAGGATTGAAACTCGCAGACTTACTACCTAAAGGTATTGTAGATGACAGCAGAGAGGTACAGGGGACCGCTATTCTTGAGGGCTTTGTAGGTTTGGGTCATGATTTTCCTTTTATTCTAGAGGCTAAGGGAAGCCAGTGGAGTGATTGACAGAGAGGTGATGCCGACAATGAACGTTGTGTACGGAAGATGAGTCTAGCAGAGATGTTCATTATGGATTGAAGTGGGGTTAGTCGGGTGGTGGGTAGGCCAACAAGAAGCGAGTTGCAGTAGTTGAGTTGAGAAATGACAAGAGAGTGTATAAGGATTTTAGTTGTGTCTTGTGTAAGATAGCGGCAAATTCTGGAGATGTTTTTTAGATGGAGAAGACAAGGAGTTTCAGCATTTCCAAAAATGTTTGTATATCTCCCCTACTTGGTTTAATGAAATTTACTTGTTCTTCTACATTGTATAATTGTCTGTAATAACAGTAGAAGATATTGCCTATATCCTTAGGTTTATGTTGTGTTATCCCATTTTTATCTATTCTTTTTTTATATCTTTTCTGGGGAAGCTTCTTCCTTATTTTATTCACTAGATATTTTCCAGATGTGTTTCCAAGATGATATTGATTCATTTGATTAATCTTACTAATATCAATTCCCTAATAACGTCTGGATCTATATTTGTTTTATTAGATCTTTCTAATTATATTAGCCTAATGTTCAACTTTCTTAAAGATAGACCCCTTTGTTTTTTAAGGTGTATATTCCAAGAGGTTAATAAACCCCTCACAAAGGCTTTGTGTGTATTCCACACAAGCACGTCTGAGTCTACCGAGCCTTTGTTAATTAAAAAAAAACGTTTTAATTCATGTTTTAATTTCTCCTTATATTCTAGACTTTTCTGTATATAAATCAGAGTGAGTGTGGTTTGGCCTGTGCTCTGTAATCAGGGTCCAGGTGAGAGTGGGTGTGGTTTGGCCTGTGCTCTGTAATCAGGGTCCAGGTGAGAGTGGGTGTGGTTTGGCCTGTGCTCTGTAATCAGGGTCCAGGTGAGAGTGGGTGTGGCTTGGCCTGTGTTCTGTAATCAGGATCCAGGTGAGAGTGGGTGTGGTTTGGCCTGTGCTCTGTAATCAGGGTCCAGGTGAGAGTGGGTGTGGCTTGGCTTGTGTTCTGTAATCAGGGTCCAGGTGAGAGTGGGTGTGGTTTGGCCTGTGTAAAGGTTTGTCTGTGTGCATTTTGTCGTGTTCTGTTGAATCAGTTCTGTGAGGCAGTGCAGTGTTTTATGTCCTGTTTTCATTTATCATTGTAAAGGTGAGTAGGCTGGGTCTATTTTAACAAGGGAAGGAGCGAACTTAGGAGCTTGCAATAATTTCTAGTGTAAGTGTAGTTAGTGTGTAGGAGATTGAATAAAAGGAGGAAATTCAAAGAAAAGGGGTATTATAAGAAAAAGTAGAAAACAAAAATATATATATTTTTCTTTGTTTTGTTTGGGTTAAGGTGAAGAAAAGCCATCTTTATACAAATACATTGATTTGTTTTCTCACTGTATTTTTGTAACTGATAATTATGAGTCAGTCCAGCGGCAACCTCATAGAGTGTACATCCTGCCACATGTATGCACTACTGATACAGATGATCCAAGGTCTATACCTCTGTGACAGATGTGAGCATATTGCCTCTCTGGAAGCTCAAATTGGAGAACTAGAGAGGAAAATTGCAGCACTTAGTGATATTGTCACACTGGAAAAGGGGGTTGGTGCTCACTGAGCACAGTGTAGCTGGGCCTAGCATGGAGGGTGGAGATGAGCTAGTGAGGATGTCCAGGGAGATAGCTGGGTTACAGTTAGAAGGGGGATCGGGGGGAACAGGAGGAGGCAGGCCAGTTCTGAGTTGGCAAACACCAACAGATATGCCAGATTGAGTGAAACTGTTGGAGAACCGATAGAGCTGGAGGAGTGGAAGGGCAGAAAAGGGAGAGCAACAGACAGGTTTTGGTGGTAGGGGACTCTATTATTAGGAAGGTAGACAGGGTGATTTGTTACCCAGATCCCAGCAATCAAACAGTTTGCTGTCTCCCGGGTGCTCGGGTCCGGCATGTTGTGGATCGGGCAGATAAATTATTGGGAGGGGCTGGAAATGAACCGGCGGTCTCGGTATATATTGGTACCAATGACAAAGTAAGTGAAAGATGGAGTGTCCTAAATGGGAGACATTAATTACCCTGAAATAAACTGGATAAATGAGACCAGCAGCTCAGCTAAGGGGAGCAGGTTCTTGAGTACACTCAGGGATCATTATCTGGCCCAGGTAATACAAGAACCTACTAGAAATGGGGCCATCTTGGATTTAGTCATCAAAAGTAATATTGATATAATATCAAATGTTAAAATAGGGGAACCCTTGGTAACAGTGATCAGAACACTGTCTCATTTGAGATTTAATACAAAAAACAGAGTTGTAAGGGGCCAACAAAAACTCTAAATTGTAAAAGGGCTAGCTTTAATGGGGTAAGGGCAGCAATACAACGTATAGACTGTGACATAGAACTTACAGGGAAAAATACAGAAAATAAATGGACAACATTCAAATCCTTAATAAATAAACATACTCATCTGCATGTACCATGTGGAAATAAAATGAATAGGATTAAATCACATCCTATGTGGCTTAACAATGACGTAAAGATCATAATGAGGAAAAAGAAACATGCATTTAAATAATACAAGGAGGGAACAGAGGCAGCTTTATGTGACTATAAGGAAATCAACAAGTCTTGCAAAAGGGCTATTAGACTGGCTAAAATAGAAAATGAGAAGTCAGTTGCAATGGAAAGTAAGACTAACCCTAAAATATTTTTTAAATATATTAATGGGAAGAAGGCGAGGAAGGAAGCTATAGAAAGATTACAATGTGACACAGTCTGATAATTAGTGACCAGGAAAAGGCAGATGAGCTAAATAGGTTATTTTCGTCGATTTACACAAGGGAGGTACCAGTGGTTGGGTTACTGCAACATAATGCAGCTACACTACCATCACTAAATAATTGGTTAACACAGGAAGAAATCCAAAAGAGATTGGAGAAAACAAATGTTAATAAAGCCGCAGGTCCTGATGGAATACATCCAAGGGTAATGAGGGAACTGGGCTCTGTAATAGCCAAACCATTATATCTAATCTTTCAAGACTCACTCACCACAGGGTCTCTACCAGATGACTAGAGAAAAGCAGAGGTGATACCTATATTTAAGAAGGGATCTAGAGCAAATTCGGGGAATTATAGATCAGTGAGCCTCACTTCTGTAGTGGGGAAGCTTTTAGAAGGGTTAATAAGGGACAGAATACAAGAATATGTCTTTTTGAACAAGATCATAGGTAGCAGTCAACACGGATTTATGAAGGATAGGTCATGTCAGACCAATCTAATTAGTTTCTATGAGGAGGTTAGTAGGAACTTGGATCAGGGCAACTCATTGGATGTAGTCTTTATCGATTTTTCAAAGGCATTTGATACAGTGCCACACGGAAGACTAGTGAGCAAACTAAGGGATATGGGAATTGAAGTAAATATCTGCTCATGGATCGAGAGCTGGCTAAAAGACAGGAAGCAAAGGGCTGTTGTAAATGGAACATACTCCGATTGGACTAATGTGGTAAGTGGGGTTCCTCTAGGTTCATTTTTAGGTCCTCTCCTTTTTAACATATTTATTAAAGACGTAGAGGTAGGACTCAAAAGTAGTGTCTCCATTTTTGCTGATGACACTAAGTTGTGCAAGGTAATAAAATCAGATAATGATGTACTTTCCCTACAAAGGGATTTGCATAAATTAGAGAAATGGGTGGCTAAATGGCAGATGAGATTTAATACAAATAAATTTAAGGTTATGCATTTGGGAAGGAAAAATAACCATTACATATATAGTTGTGAGCATAGGAGCCGTTGCTCACGCGAAGCGAGGGATGCAGTTTGCGGAAGGTGGAGGCTCCAACGACGGCTGTGTTTGTCCGCAAATGCAGAAACTCACAAAACTAGGGGCCGCATTTGCGGAGGTGGAGGCTCAAAGGCGCCTCACATGTGGTTAAAAAAACACACACACGCAAAACTTAGAAAAAAAAAAACGACCTCGGAACCAACCTTAACGTAACAAACACCCACACGCACGAAAAATGGCGGAACCGCGTGCACCAAAAAACATTTAAAACACACAAAATACTCACAAAATATACATAAAAAGCTTACCCATAGCAAGGGGGGGTGGGCACACAGGACCTCTAAAAGTGAAGTTACACCTCCATTTAAGTCCAAATTCCCGAGATCAGACACACGAAAATCCCCTAAGCGAGAGAAAAAATGGCCGCTGCAAAAAACGAAAAACAAAGCTCAAAGCCCAGACACGTACAATTTACCTAAGAAGGGATCCGAGATAAGCTCAGAATCCTGCATTAACCCCACGGGATCCGAGATAAGCTCGGAGACCTGCATTAACCCATTAACCAATGCAGTGGGGGTCCTGATCGCACGCGATCGGGGACCCCCGCTGCAATGAAAATATAAAATTCCCGCGTTAAGGGTCCTTAAAGGACCGTAAAGGTCCTTAAAGGACCGGTTATAAAAGAAAACAAATATACACTATCACCCTGTCACTCATGGGAGTCAATACAGACCCCCATAAGCACTTAATTAACCCCCTCACTCATACGGGTCAATACAGACCCCCATAAACCCCTAATTAACCATGTCACTCATGGGGGTCAATACAGACCCCCATAAACCCCTAATTAACCCTGTCACTCATGGGGGTCAATATAACCCCCATAAGCCCTTCATTAACCCTGTCACTCATGGGGGTCAATATAGACCCCATAAGGCCTTCATTAACCCTGTCACTCATGAGGGTCAATATAGACCCCCATAAGCCCTTCATTAACACTGTCACTCATGGGGGTCAATACAGACCACATAAGCCCTTCATTAACCCTGTCACTCATGGGGGTCAATACAGACTCTCATAACCACTTAATTAACCATGTAACTCATGAGGGTCAATACAGACCCCATAACCCTATAATTAACCCTGTCACTCATGAGGGGTCAATACAGAACCCCATAAACCATAATTAACCCTGTCACTCATGGGGGTCAATACAGATCCCCATAAACCTATAATTAACCCTGTCACTCATGGGGGTCAATACAGACCCCATAAACCCTTAATTAACCCTGTCACTCATGGGGGTCAATACAGACCCCCATAAGCCCTTTATTAACCCTGTCACTCATGGGGGTCAATACAGACCTCCATAAGCACTCAATTAACCCTGTCACTCATGGGGGTCAATACAGACCCCATAAACCTATAATTAACCCTGTCACTCATGAGGGTCAATACAGACCCCCATAACCCTAATTAACCCTGACACTCATGGGGGTCAATACAGACCCCCATAAACCCTTAATTAACCCTGTCACTCGTGGGGGTCAATACAGACCCCCATAAACCCCTAATTAACCCTGTCACTCATGGGGGGCAATATAGACCCCCATAAGCCTTTCAATAACCCTGTCACTCATGAGAGTCAATACAGACCCCCATCTGCACTTAATTAACCCTGTCACTCATGAGGGTCAATACATCCCCCCGTAAGCCCTTAATTAAACCCCTCACTCATGGTGGTCAATACAGACCCCCATAAACTGCTAAATAACCCTGTCACACATGGGGGTCCATACAGACCCTCATAAGCCTCTATTTAACCCCATCAGTCCCATAAGGGTATGTTAAGACCATTATGGGCCTGTTACAACCCAACATTAACCACATAAGTGCCATGACGGTCCTCAAGGACCCTCATGACACTAAGTAAAAACACTACACTGCACTAAACCCCCCAAATAAAACCTTAAATATCAACTAAACACCCTCTACACTAACCTATTAACACCTACACTACCACCTAATAACCCCCACCACTCTAATTACATAAAATAAAAAAGCCTAAAGTCACAAAAAAATTAAAATCTACATTACATAAAATAAAAAACCTAAGTCACAAAATATAAAAAATCTACATTACAGAAAATAAAAAAACTTAAGTCACAAAAAATAAAAAAAGGAACGTTACAGAAAATAAATAAAAAACACATTACAACGCCCCTCCCCACTACAGAAAAAAAAATTACACACCTGAAAAGGAAATACATATAATACATACAATACAATACATACAATATAATACATACAACACAATACAATATAATACAATACAATTAAATACAATACAATACACCCCTATCTAATATACAATACATTCTATCTAATATACATACCCCAATCTATCTAAATAAATACCATAATCTAATATACATCCTATCTATCTAATATACATCACACAATCTATCTAAATAAATAACACAATCTAATATACAATACATGCAATGCTATCCATATAAAACACATACCCCTAGCTAACATACAATAAATGCTATCTATATATACAATAATCTAATTCTAAGCTAAAATAAAATAATTAAGACCACTTACCTTTGCAGATGTCCATTCAGATCAGCCACCTAGGGAAAAAAAAAAAAAATTAGTGCAACACGTTTACAGTAAATACTAAACATTCTAAATATTATACTCACCTTTACGGCATGTCCCGTCCTGATTCTCCGTTGCGGCAGCTGTTAAAAAAAACATAACATTAATACAGAAACAGAAAAACAAAATAAACATAATCTACATTGTACTTACCTCCCCGGGATGTCTCCGGCCTCCTCCTCCTCCTCTTCTGCCACGCCCTGTAAAAAAAAAAATACTTAAATCCGCACTCACGTACATCCCCAACGCTAATGAGGCTCCCAGAGACTTTTCCGGAAGAAAATAGGCAATAGCGCCTTCTGATTGGTTGAAATCGCTGTCTATCAAATTCACCCAATCAGGAGGCGCCAATGTGTGAGCCAATCAGAAAGTGATACACCCTAAAATCCCACTCTGATTGGATAATGCACCTGTTAATCTTTTTTTAAACCAATCACAAGGCGCAGATGCCTTCAGTCAATCACAATGGAATACACCCCCACGTACTGATTGGTGAAGGATTTGCGCCTTCTCATTGGCTATTGTCAATGTCAATCAGTATTACAGCCAATGGGAAGGCGCAGATGTCTTCACCAATCAGTACGAGGGGGCGTATTCCATTGTGACTGGCTGATGGCAATAAAGCCTTCGGATTGGTTCAAATAAAGATTGACAGGTGCGTTATCCAATCAGCGTATTTTGGGGTGTATCCCTTTCTCATTGGTTCACAATTGGCGTCTTCTCATTGGCTGAATTTGATAGACAGGGTTTTCAGCCAATCAGAAGCCGCCATTGCCAATTTTATTCTGGAAGACTCCGTAGGAAGCTCATTAGCGTCAGGGCGGATGTGTGTCGTTTTTTTAAAAGAGCGCGGATGCTTCTGGGGCACAACACGAGGAGGCCGGAGACATCGCGGGGAGGTAAGTATAATGTAGATTGTGTTTATTTTACTTTGTTTCATGTTTATGTGTGTGTGCTAATGTAATGTTTTTTTTTAACATGGGCTGCGCTGCAGAAGCAAAGATGAAGGACGTGACATGCTGGGACGGGACATGCTGGAAAGGTGAGTAGAATAATTAGAATATTTAGAATGTTTATTTTATGTAAACGTGTTGTAGTAATTTTTTTAACCTATTTTACCCTAGGTTGGTGATCTGAAGAAACATCTCAAAGGTAAGTGGTCTTTGTCATGAATCAGCCAGTGGCCATATTGGATTTGGGTGTGAACTATGCTGGGGCCATTTTGTGATTGGCAGTCATCTGGGACTTGGACAGATGTCTGTCACAGGCTGTTGACACAAGAGACGATACCTGGGGGTTTGGGGCTCCCAGACACCCTGTTATACTGTTATACGGTTATACTGTTATATTATTATGATTATTGTCTAAGGAAATGAGCAGGGTTCCCATCACCATCAATAAAAGTCATCATAATGCATGAGATGGATTGATGTGGAAACCCTGCCCCAATCCCATATACTATGAGGACATTAGGTGGTTTTATGTGGGGTGCGCTTTTACGCTTGTACTTAAATAGACTGACAGTGTGTGGAATATGTACACATAGGTATATGATAGTATGGGGTAGTCATGCTGGATACATTGCCACATACATCTTGCAACAGGAGAAGGACCCCAGCTGGCCACCAAGGTTAATCCTTTAAGTACACATACTTAAGTCAGGAACAATAGGCTCCCACCAGACATAGGGGCACCATCTATCCAGGGGGCCTCTGGGGTCTCCCTAGCCCAGATCCAGGGGCCTGGGCCATAGCAAAGAGATGTGTCTCTCTTAACTGCCAGCGTCCAAATGACTCTGTTAGCCACACCTAGTGGGCGGCCCAGGGGAGGGGTCTGGAAGTTCCCAGAGCTTACCTCTAGTCCATTGGCTAGAGGTAATCAAGTTACTGTGGAGATTACCCCATTGGCCAAGAGGAAGATAAGGGTTGGACAAAGGGGTAGCCACTCCCTGTACTGTTTTTGTGAGGTGTTTAAATACTTGTGTAAAAATAAAGAAGTTGTTCATAATTTTCATCAAGACTTTGTGTGCAGGTGTATTATTGACCCAAGGGCATATGCTGGAATAGGAGATCGTTTCTGACTCCATGCCAGGTTTTTCCCAGGCACACTACCAAAAGCTGGGACTTATGCTCTTGTATCCGCAAGGACGGTCCATTGGTCTGAGTCACCCAAATCTTAGGTCTAAAACCTACAGGAGATAAGAGAACTAGGATCCTCTATACTCCATCATCATTGTAGGTTGTGACAGTCTTAATTATTTTATTGTAGCTTAGAATTAGGGTTGCTATATAGAGATAGCATGTATTGTATATTAGATAGATAGGGGGGATGTATAGTACATAGATAGTATTTATTGTGTATTAGATAGGTAGGGGATGTATATTAGTTAGATAGTATTGTATATTAGATAGTGGGATGTATATTAGATATGGGGGATGTATAATAGATATGGGGGATGTATAATAGATATGGGGGATGTATAGTACATAGGGGTGTATTGTATTGTATTATATTGTATGTAATTGTATTGTATGTATTATATTGTATGTATTAGATGTATTTCCTTTTCAGGTGTGTAATTTTTTTTTTCTGTAGTGGGGGGGGGGGGGGTTAAAGTATTTTTTTTTTCTGTAATGTTCCTTTTTTATTTTTTGTGACTTAGGTTTTTTTTTCTGTAATGTACATTTTTTATTTTTGGTGATTTTTTTTATTTGATGTAATGTAGATGGGGGAGGGTCTGTCTGTCTATCTCTCTGTCTATTCCTCTGTCTGTCTATCCCTCTGTATGTCTATCTATCTATCCCTCTGTCTGTCTATCCCTCTGTCTGTCTATCTATCTAACCCTCTGTCTGTCTATCTATCCCTCTGTCTGTCTATCTATCCCTCTATCTGTCTATCTATCCCTCAGTCTATCTATCTATCTATCTATCTATCTATCTATCTATCTATCTATCTATCTATCTATCTATCTATCCCTCTGTCTGTCTATCCATCTATCCCTCTGTCTGTCTATCCATCTATCCCTCTGTCTGTCTATCCATCTATCCCTCTGTCTGTCTATCTTTCTATCCCTCTGTTTGTCTATCTATCTATCCCTCTGTCTGTCTATCCATCTATCCCTCTGTCTGTCTATCCATCTATCCCTCTGTCTGTCTATCTATCTAACCCTCTGTCTGTCTATCTATCCCTCTGTCTGTCTATCCCTGTCTGTCTATCTATCTATCCCTCTGTCTGTCTATCTATTTATCTATCTATCCCTCTCTCTCTCTGTCTATCTATCTATCCCTCTGTCTATCTATCCCTCTGTCTGTCTATCCCTCTCTCCCGTCCCCCTCTCTCTCTCCCTCCTTCTCTCTCTGCCCTCCCTCCCCCTCCCAGTATGGTGTCACAGCTCCAGACCCCTCTCTCTCCCCCTCTCTCTTTTCCCCTCCCCCTACCAGTATGATGTCACAGCTCCAGACCCCCCTCTCTCTCTCCCCCTTCCTCCCCCTCCCTCCCTCTCTCACCCTCTCCCTCTATTTCTCCTCCCCTCCCTCTCCCCCTCCATCTTTCTCTCCCCCTCCCTCATTCTCTCTCTCTCTCTCTCCCCCTCCCTCTTTCTCTCCCCCTCCCAGTATGGTGTCACAGCTCCAGACCTCTCTCCTTCTCTTCCCCTCCCTCTCTCCCCCCTCCCAGTATGGTGTCACAGCCCCAGACCGCTCTCTCTCCCCCTCCCTGTCTCCCCCTCTCTCTCTTCCCCTCTCCCTACCAATATGATGTCACAGCTCCAGACCCCCCTCTCTCTCCCCCCACTTCCCCTCCCTCTCTCCCCCTCCCTCCTACTCCCTCTCTCGCCCGGTTCCTCCCTCTCTCTCCCTCCCTTTCTCCCCCGGTTCCTCCCTCTCTCTCCCAGTATGATGTCACAGCTCCAGACCCCCCCTCCCCTCACTCCCTCTTTCTCTCCTCCTCTCTCTCCCAGTATGGTGTCACTGCTCCAGACCCCTCTCTCCCCCTCCCAGTATGGTATCACAGCTCCAGACCGCTCTCTCTCCCCCTCTCTCTCTTCCCCTCTCCCTACCAGTATGATGTCACAGCTCCAGACCCCCCCTCTCTCCCCCACTTCCCCTCTCTCTCCCCCTTCTCCCTCTCTTTCCCGGTTCCTCCCTCTCTCTCTCCCAGTATGATGTCACAGCTCCAGCTCCCTTCCTCTCTCTCCCCCCTCCCCCTCACTCCCTCTTTCTCTCCTCCTCTCTCTCCCAGTATGGTGTCACTCCCTCCCTCTCTCACCCTCTCCCTCTATTTCTCCTCCCCTCCCTCTCCCCCTCCATCTTTCTCTCCCCCTCCCTCATTCTCTCTCTCTCTCCCCCTCCCTCTTTCTCTCCCCCTCCCAGTATGGTGTCACAGCTCCAGACCTCTCTCCCCCTCCCTCTCTCCCCCCTCCCAGTATGGTGTCACAGCCCCAGACCGCTCTCTCTCCCCCTCTCTCTCTTCCCCTCTCCCTACCAATATGATGTCACAGCTCCAGACCCCCCTCTCTCTCCCCCACTTCCCCTCCCTCTCTCCCCCTCCCTCCTACTCCCTCTCTCGCCCGGTTCCTCCCTCTCTCTCCCTCCCTTTCTCCCCCGGTTCCTCCCTCTCTCTCCCAGTATGATGTCACAGCTCCAGACCCCCCTCCCCTCCTCTCTCTCCCCCTCCCCTCACTCCCTCTTTCTCTCCTCCTCTCTCTCCCAGTATGGTGTCACTGCTCCAGACCCCTCTCTCCCCCCTCCCAGTATGGTATCACAGCTCCAGACCGCTCTCTCTCCCCCGCTCTCTCTCCCCCTCTCTCTCTTCCCCTCTCCCTACCAGTATGATGTCACAGCTCCAGACCCCCCTCTCTCCCCCACTTCCCCTCTCTCTCCCCCTTCTCTCTCTCTCTCCCTCTCTTTCCCGGTTCCTCCCTCTCTCTCTCCCAGTATGATGTCACAGCTCCAGCTCCCTTCCTCTCTCTCCCCCTCCCCTCACTCCCTCTTTCTCTCCTCTCTCTCCCAGTATGGTGTCACTCCCTCCCTCTCTCACCCTCTCCCTCTATTTCTCCTCCCCTCCCTCTCCCCCTCCATCTTTCTCTCCCCCTCCCTCATTCTCTCTCTCTCTCCCCCTCCCTCTTTCTCTCCCCCCTCCTAGTATGGTGTCACAGCTCCAGACCTCTCTCCCCCTCCCTCTCTCCCCCCTCCCAGTATGGTGTCACAGCCCCAGACCGCTCTCTCTCCCCCTCCCTGTCTCCCCCTCTCCCTACCAATATGATGTCACAGCTCCAGACCCCCCTCTCTCTCCCCCACTTCCCCTCCCTCTCTCCCCCTCCCTCCTACTCCCTCTCTCGCCCGGTTCCTCCCTCTCTCTCCCAGTATGGTGTCACTGCTCCAGACCCCTCTCCCCCCTACCAGTATGGTGTCACAGCTCCAGACCGCTCTCTCTCCCCCTCCCTGTCTCCCCCTCTCCCTACCAGTATGGTGTCACAGCTCCAGACCGCTCTCTCTCCCCCTCCCTGTCTCCCCCTCTCCCTACCAGTATGATGTCACAGCTCCAGACCCCCCTCACTCCCCCACTCTCTCCTTCTCTCTCTCGCCCCCTCCCTCCTTCTCTCTCTCTCTCCCCCGGTTCCTCCCTCTCTCTCTCTCCGCCTCCCTCTCCCCTCCATCCCTCTCTCGCCCCCTCCCTCCCCCTCTCTATCTCTCTCCCCTTCCTCTCTCCCTCCCTCTCTCTCCCCCTCTCCCCCTCCCTCCCTCTCTCCCAGTATGGTGTCACAGCTCCAGACCCCTCTGTGTGTATCCCTTGTATCCCCGGGTCTGTGCAGCTTCCTGTCTCGGCACACAGTGATCAATACAATAACACAATCAGTCCTATCTTTACATTTGTATGTGCAGAATGAGAGACAGATGTATATAAAAAGCGTCACCATGGAAACAAGATTACATTAGAGACCCGCCCCCTTATGTGACGTGGAGGTCCTATTTGTGCTGCTGTGCATTCTGGGACTTCCGGTACTCCCACTTCCGGTTCTTTGTCAGCGGCTGCGGCCTGGAGCGGATCCGGGTGTGTGTCCGGGCTCTGAGCAGGTAAATAAAGGGATGAATGTTCCAATTACTGATCAGGAGATAATACAGGAAGTGATTTGTGTATGTGACTGGTTATCAGGCGTGAGTGGGATAAAGACCGGAAGTGATACCGGATATAATGATATTATACTATATATATATAATACAGAGGGATGGGAGAGGGGCTGTCTGTCTATCCCTCTGTCTATCTGTCTACCCCATTGTCTGTCTATCCATCTATCCCTCTGTCTGTCTATCTATCCCTCTGTCTATCTATCCCTCTGTCTATCTATCCCTCTGTCTGTCTATCTATCCCTCTGTCTGTCTATTCCTCTGTCTATATATCTATCCCTCTGTCTGTCTATCCATCTATCCCTCTGTCTGTCTATCTATCTATCCCTCTGTCTATCTATCCCTCTGTCTATCTATCCCTCTGTCTATCTATCCCTCTGTCTATCTATCCCTCTGTCTGTCTATCTATCCCTCTGTCTGTCTATCTATCCCTCTGTCTGTCTATCCCTCTGTCTATCTATCTGTCTGTTTGTCTATCTGTCTGTCTATCTGTACATCTGTCTATTTATCCCTCTGTCTATCCATCCCTTTTTCTGTCTATCCCTCTTTCTATCTATCTATCCCTCTGTCTGTCTATCTATCTATCCCTCTGTCTGTCTATCCATCTATCCCTCTGTCTATCTATCCCTCTGTCTATCTATCCCTCTGTCGATCTATCCCTCTGTCTATCTATCCCTCTGTCTGTCTATCCATCTATCCCTCTGTCTGTCTATCTATCCCTCTGTCTGTCTATCCCTCTGTCTGTCTATCCATCTATCCCTCTGTCTATCCGTCTATCCCTCTGTCTGTCTATCCATCTATCCCTCTGTCTGTCTATCCATCTATCCCTCTGTCTGTCTATCTATCCCTCTGTCTGTCTGTCTATCTATCCCTCTGTCTGTCTATCTATCCCTCTGTCTGTCTGTCTATCCCTCTGTCTGTCTGTCTATCCCTCTGTCTGTCTGTCTATCTATACATCTGTCTATTTATCCCTCTGTCTATCTCTCCCTCTATCTGTCTATCTATCTATCTATCTATCCCTCTGTCTATCTATCCCTCTCTCCCTCCTCTCTCCCTCCCCCTCTCTCTCCCGTCCCCCTCTCTGTCTTACTCTCTCTCCCTCTCTCTCCCAGTATGGTGTCCCATCTCCCCATCTCCTCTGTGTCTCTCCTTGTCCCATCTCCCCATCTCCCCTGTGTCTCTCCTTGACCTGACCCCATCTCCCCCCTGTGTCTCTCCTTGACCTGCCCCCACCTCTCCATCTCCCCTGTGTCTCCTCTTCTCCCCTCCCTCCTCTCCTCTCCCCTTCTCCGTAATGTAACCTGTCAGTGTCATATATAAAATGCAATCAGTGAGATCGTTTTAACTTATTCCCTAATAATGTATCTCATCCTGTAACATGGAGAGCATTATTGCCAGTACTTCATACCACTTTTCAGCTTTTGCCCATAACCAACATGGCGGATCCGTAGTCCCGTCCCGGAATTTGTCTTCCTAGCCACAGAAAGGCGTAGCCTAAGAAAAAACAATACGGAAGTGAGCGAGGAAGACGGCCTAACTACAGGTTGGTGATGATGAGCTGCGCGGAACTTGTGGACATGTAAGTTTGTGTGTCCTATTGTATGAGTGGGGAGTAAGGGGTGTGTGTACAACTATACAGGGCCTAAGGAATATGTATAGGAGACTGACCATACTAATACACAAACTTATTCTAGAGGGATATACACACACACACACACACCACATATTACATCCATTCCCATGCAGTATATAGTGTTATTCTCATTATATATACAATATGTGTGTGTGTGTACTGTGGGTGGAGGGTTATATATATCTATATCGTATGAGTGGGGAGTAAGGAGTCTATGTACAACTATACAGGGCCTTAGGGATATGTATAGGAGACTGACCATACTAATACACACACTCATTCTAGAGGAATATACACACACACACTACATATTACATCCATTCCCATGCAGTATATAGTGTTATTCCCATGATGTATACAATATGTGTGTGTGTACTGTGAAGTGGAGGGTTATATATATCTATAGTATGAGTGGGGAGTTAGGGATGTGTGTACAACTATACAGGGCCTAGGAATAAGTATAGGAGACTAACCATACTAATACACACACTCATTCTAGAGGGATATACACACACACACTCTACATATTACATCCATTCCCATGCGGTATATAGTGTTATTCCATTGATATATACAATATGTGTGAGTGTACTGTGAGTGGAGGGTTATATATATCTACAGTATGAGTGGGGAGTAAGAGGGTATGTACAACTATACAGGGCCTAAGGGATATGTATAGGAGACTGACCATACTAATACACACACTCATTCTAGAGGGATATACACACATACTACATAATACATCCATTCCCATGCAGTATATAGTGTTATTCCCATGATATATACAGTATGTGTGTGTGTACTGTGAGTGGAGGGTTATATATATATATATATATCTATAGTATGAGTGGGGAGTAAGGGGTGTATGTACAACTATACAGGGCCTAGGGATATGTATAGGAGAATGACCAAACTAATACACACACTCATTCTAGAGGGATATACACACACACTACATATTACATCCATTCCCATGCAGTATATAGTGTTATTCCATTGACACATACAATATGTGTGTGTACTGTGAGTGGAGGGTTATATATATCTATAGTATGAGTGGGGAGTAAGGAGTGTATGTACAACTATACAGGGCCTTAGGGATATGTATAGGAGACTGACCATACTAATACACACACTCATTCTAGAGGGATATACACACACATACTACATATTACATCCATTCCCATGCAGTATATAGTGTTATTCCCGTGATATATACACTATGTGTGTGTGTACTGTGAGTGGAGGGTTATATATATCTATAGTATGAGTGGGGAGTTAGGGGTGTGTGTACAACTATACAGGGCCTAGGGATATGTATAGGAGACTGACCATACTAATACACACACTCATTCTAGAGGGATATACACACACATACTACATATTACATTCAAATCCATGCAGTATATAGTGTTATTCTCATGATATATACAATATGTCTGTGTGTACGGTGAGTGGAGGGTTATATATATATCTATAGTATGAGTGGGGAGTAAGGAGTGTATGTACAACTATAATGGGCCTAAGGGATGTGTATAGGAGACTGACCATACTGATACACACACTCATTCTAGAGGGATATACACACACATACTACATATTACATCCATTCCCATGCAGTATACAGTGTTATTCTCATGATATATACAGTATGTGTGTGTGTACTGTGAGTGGAGGGTTATATATATATATATATAGTATGAGTGGGGAGTAAGGGGTGTATGCACAACTATACAGGGCCTAAGGGATGTGTATAGGAGACTGACCATACTAATACACAGACTCATTCTAGAGGGATACACACACACACACTACATATTACATCCATATCCATGCAGTATATAGTGTTATTCCCATGATATATACAATATGTGTGTGTGTACTGTGAGTGGAGGATTATATATATCTATAGTATTAGTGGGGATTAAGGGGTGTATGTACAAATATACAGGGCCTCCATGCTATATATAGGAGACTGACCATACTAATACACACACTCATTGTAGAGGGATATACACACACACACTACATATTACATCCATGTCTGTGCAGTATATAGTGTTATTCTCATGATATATACAATATGTATGTGTGTACTGTGAGTGGAGAGTTATACATATCTATAGCATGAATGGGGAGTTAGTGGTGTGTGTACAACTATACAGGGCCTAAGGGATATGTATAGGAGACTGACCATACTAATACACACATTTATTGTAGAGGGATATACACACACACACTACATATTACATCCATGTCCGTGCAGTATATAGTGTTATTCCCATGATATATACAATATGTGTGTGAGTACTGTGAGTGGAGGATTATATATATCTATAGTATTAGTGGGGATTAAGGGGTGTATGTACAACTATACAGGGCCTCCATGCTATATATAGGAGACTGACCATACTAATACACACACTCATTCTAGAGGGATATACACACACACTACATATTACATCCATATCCATGCAGTATATAGTGTTATTCCCATGATATATACACTATGTGTGTGTGTACTGTGAGTGGAGGGTTATATATATCTACACTATGAGTGGGGAGTAAAGGGTGTATGCACAACTATACAGGGCCTTAGGGATATGTATAGGAGACTGACCATACTAATACACACACTCATTCTAGAGGGATATACACACACACACTACATATTACATCCATGTCCATGCAGTATGTAGTGTTATTCCCATGATACATAGAATATGTGTGTGTAGTGTGAGTGGAGGGTTATATATATCTATAGTATGAGTGAGGAGTAAGGGGTGTATGTACAACTATACAGGGCCTAAAGGATATGTATAGGAGACTGACCATACTAATACACACTC
Organism: Discoglossus pictus; assembly: GCA_027410445.1. Classification (NCBI taxonomy): domain Eukaryota; kingdom Metazoa; phylum Chordata; class Amphibia; order Anura; family Alytidae; genus Discoglossus; species Discoglossus pictus. The sequence continues at coordinate 11,849,678 of JAPZIH010000711.1, read as the reverse complement.
ATTCTAGAGGGATATATACACACATACTACATATTTCATCAATTCCCATGCAGTATACAGGGAGTGCAGAATTATTAGGCAAGTTGTATTTTTGAGGATTAATTTTATTATTGAACAACAACCATGTTCTCAATGAACCCAAAAAACTCATTAATATCAAAGCTGAATATTTTTGGAAGTAGTTTTTAGTTTGTTTTTAGTTTTAGCTATTTTAGGGGGATATCTGTGTGTGCAGGTGACTATTACTGTGCATAATTATTAGGCAACTTAACAAAAAACAAATATATACCCATTTCAATTATTTATTTTTACCAGTGAAACCAATATAACATCTCAACATTCACAAATATACATTTCTGACATTCAAAAACAAATCAGTGACCAATATAGCCACCTTTCTTTGCAAGGACACTCAAAAGCCTGCCATCCATGGATTCTGTCAGTGTTTTGATCTGTTCACCATCAACATTGCGTGCAGCAGCAACCACAGCCTCCCAGACACTGTTCAGAGAGGTGTACTGTTTTCCCTCCTTGTAAATCTCACATTTGATGATGGACCACAGGTTCTCAATGGGGTTCAGATCAGGTGAACAAGGAGGCCATGTCATTAGATTTTCTTCTTTTATACCGTTTCTTGCCAGCCACGCTGTGGAGTACTTGGACGCGTGTGATGGAGCATTGTCCTGCATGAAAATCATGTTTTTCTTTAAGGATGCAGACTTCTTCCTGTACCACTGCTTGAAGAAGGTGTCTTCCAGGAACTGGCAGTAGGACTGGGAGTTGAGCTTGACTCCATCCTCAACCCGAAAAGGCCCCACAAGCTCATCTTTGATGATACCAGCCCAAACCAGTACTCCACCTCCACCTTGCTGGCGTCTGAGTCGGACTGGAGCTCTCTGCCCTTTACCAATCCAGCCACGGGCCCATCCATCTGGCCCATCAAGACTCACTCTCATTTCATCAGTCCATAAAACCTTAGAAAAATCAGTCTTCAGATATTTCTTGGCCCAGTCTTGATGTTTCAGCTTGTGTGTCTTGTTCAGTGGTGGTCGTCTTTCAGCCTTTCTTACCTTGGCCATGTCTCTGAGTATTGCACACCTTGTGCTTTTGGGCACTCCAGTGATGTTGCAGCTCTGAAATATCGCCAAACTGGTGGCATCGTGGCAGCTGCACACTTGACTTTTCTCTGTTCATGGGCAGTTATTTTGCGCCTTGGTTTTTCCACACGCTTCTTGCGACCCTGTTGACTATTTTGAATTAAACGCTTGATTGTTCGATGATCACGCTTCAGAAGCTTTCCAATTTTAAGAGCGCTGCATCCCTCTGCAAGATATCTCACTATTTTTGACTTTTCTGAGCCTGTCAAGTCCTTCTTTTGACCCATTTTGCCAAAGGAAAGGAAGTTGCCTAATAATTATGCACACCTGATATAGGGTGTTGATGTCATTATGCACATCACCTAATATGCTTAATTGGTAGTAGGCTTTCGAGCCTATACAGCTTGGAGTAAGACAACATGCATAAAGAGGATGATGTGGTCAAAATACTAATTTGCCTAATAATTCTGCACTCCCTGTATAGTGTTATTCCATTGATATATACAATATGTGTGTGTGTACTGTGAGTGGAGGGTTATATATATCTATAGTATGAGTGGGGAGTAAGGAGTGTATGTACAACTATACAGGGCCTTAGGGATATGTATAGGAGACTGACCATACTAATACACACTGTCATTGCAGAGGGATATACACACATACTACATATTACATCCATTCCCATGCAGTATATAGTGTTATTCCCATGATATATACAATATGTGTGTGTGTACTGAGAGTGGAGGGTTATATATATATATCTATAGTATGAGTGGGGAGTAAGAGGTGTATGTACAACTATACAGTGCCTAAGGGATATGTATAGGAGACTGGCCATACTAATACACACACTCATCCTAGAGGGATATACACACACACACTACATATTACATCCATTCCCATGCAGTATATAGTGTTATTCCCATGATATATACACTATGTGTATGTGTACTGTGAGTGGAGGGTTATATATATCTATAGTATGAGTGGGGAGTAAGGGGTGTATGTACAACTATACAGTGCCTAAGGGATATGTATAGGAGACTGACCATACTAATACACACACTCATTCTAGAGGGATATACACACACACACACACTACATATTACATCCTTTCCCATGCAGTATATAGTTTTATTCCCATGATATATACAATATGTGTGTGTACTGTGAGTGGAGGGTTATATATATATATATATATATATATATATGTATGAGTGGTGAGTAAGGGGTGTAATCACAACTATACAGGGCCTAAGGGATGTGTATAGGATACTGACCATACTAATACACAGACTCGTTCTAGAGGGATACACACACACACACTACATATTACATCCATATCCATGCAGTATATAGTGTTATTCCCATGATATATACAATATGTGTGTGTGTACTGTGAGTGGAGGGTTATATATATATCTATAGTATGAGTGGTGAGTAAGGAGTGTATGTACAACTATACAGGGCCTAATGGATATGTATAGGAGACTGACCATACTAATACACACACTCATTCTAGAGGGATATACACACACACACTACATCTTACATCCATATCCATGCAGTATATAGTGTTATTCTCATGATATATACAATATGTATGTGTGTACTGTGAGTGGAGGGTTATACATATCTATAGCATGAATGGGGAGTTAGGGGTGTATGTACAACTATACAGGGCCTAAGGAATATGTATAGGATACTGACCATACTAATACACAGACTCGTTCTAGAGGGATACACACACACACACTACATATTACATCCATATCCATGCAGTATATAGTTGTAACGGAGCTGGAACACGCAGTCCAAAATCTCCGCTGGTATACGGTAAAATATCCAAGAGGCACTACAGTTTCACCATTCCCAACCTCCCATATTGGACGACACACAATTTGGGAGTCAAATGAATACTGACTTTATTTTGTTATTGCAGAAATATTTATACCCATCTCTTCCCACAGTCAATACACATGCCCATATTTGGCCGCACAATACCCATAAAGAGAACAATAGGGGGGGTCACACCTCCCTGGCAACTTTGATACAATCAGACATTGATTCAATTACACTTCTTTGTTCTTATCTGAGAATGAAAACACTTTGGAAAATGCAAGGATCCTTTACAACTTTCTTATCTCTTGAATCTCTGTAACAGGATTATCTATTAGCCTAGGTCTGCAAAAGTCTGGCTAATATTCTGAGCCAATATATTCTGTAGAACATCAACCAACATACATATAGTAGGATCATATTTTAACCATAATAATCATAAAACAGTTTAAAACAGTGATGGGTTCCGCTACACACCTCCCCCGTGACCATAAGCCGGCATACACGGTCTGATCCCAACGGATCGGCCTGGGGATGTCCGGACAAAAGTATTTGTTGGTCAATTCTCTAGTTTGACAACCCATCAGCATAACTGCAATTCACATTTACTCACATTTCCCATATCCCCAGATAGCTGGGATCTGAGCGCACAAAACCACCGAATAGCGCTCAGATCCTCTTCACACAGTTCAATTGCCATGTAGCTAAAGTCTTTCCCATAGTCTTTCATTATATGAATGGGCTTCATGGCACAGTTATCTGGGGTATCATGGTTCACACAGGGCAAGTACAGAATGACCCCCCTGTATGTAAAGGGCCAGAATGAGTGACTTACACTCTGGTATGGCCGAACACTGGTTCCAAAGGGCAATATGTACCAGGGCCATAGTCGCAGGGCAGGAGGCTGGCAAACAGTCCTCTCCAAGCCAAAGTGGCGAAGGGCACTTCGTCACACATCTCCCCTTTGGGGGGAAGTCTAACCAGGTACCTGGATATTTTGCTGTAGTGATGGGGCAACACGCTGAGGGGACTTGAGGGGCAGAGGCCAGCGGCACTCTGCCCTGATGCCAGCTCTTCTGCTGGTATAACCTGCAGGACATCCTGCTCTGTACAAGGGACAAAGGGAGGGCAGAGGCCGACTGCACTCTGCCCCGCTGTCAGCTCTTCTGCTGGGGTACTTGAGACATATTCCGGCTCAGTAGCCAGGGAAACGTGGGGGTCAGTGGGGGTTAACATTTCCTCTGTTAACCCTGGGGCCACATTTGAAGTTAGCTGGGGAGGGGAATTTGTACTTACCCCCTCCTCCGGTTGTCCCAGTGACGGTAGTTGGGGATCTGGACAGGCTGCGGGCGCAGAGACCACGGTCCCATCTGCGCCGTCTGGGAGATTGGTGTCTCCCCTGGTTAGGGTAAACTGTCGCTGGGGGGGAAGGACGACACCTTCTGCCCCCTGTGTTTCACACTGCCGCTGGGGGGGAAGGACGACACCTTTGGCCCCCTGGGGTACCCACTGCCGCTGTGGAGGAAGGTCGACACCTTCTGCTCCCTGAGGTACACACTGCCGCTGGGGGGGAAGGACGACACCGTCTGCCCCCTGGGGTTCACACTGCCGCTGAGGGGGAAGGACGACACCTTCTGCCCCCTGGGGTTCACACTGCCGCTGGGGAGGAAGGACGGCCCCTTCTGCTCCCTGGGGTACACACTGACGCTGGGGGGGAAGTCCGACACCTTCAGCTCCCTGGGGTACACACTGCCGCTGGGAAGGAAGGACGACACCTTCAGCTCCCTGGGGTACACACTGCCGCTGAGGGGGAAGGACGACACCTTCTGCCCCCTGGGGTTCACACTGCCGCTGGGGAGGAAGGACGGCCCCTTCTGCTCCCTGGGGTACACACTGCCGCTGGGGGGGAAGGACGGCCCCTTCTGCTCCCTGGGGTACACACTGCCGCTGGGGGGGGAAGGACGACACCTTCGGCCCCCTGGGGTACACACTGACGCTGGGGGGGAAGGCCGACACCTTCAGCTCCCTGGGGTACACACTGCCGCTGGGAAGGAAGGACGACACCTTCAGCTCCCTGGGGTACACACTGCCGCTGAGGGGGAAGGACGACACCTTCTGCCCCCTGGGGTTCACACTGCCGCTGAGGGGGAAGGACGACACCTTCTGCCCCCTGGGGTTCACACTGCCGCTGGGGGGAAAGGACGACACCTTCTGCCCCCTGGGGTTCACACTGCCGCTGGGGAGGAAGGACGACACCTTCTGCCCTCTGTAGGGCCGGTAGAGAGACCTCGGTCCCATCTCTACCTGCCATCTGGAGGTCATCCCAGGACCAGTCAATGAAGTCTGGTTCTGCTTGTCGAGTAGGTTGGGGCTGCACAAGGCTGAGCAGGTGTTGGTAGTCCTGCTCCAGCTCCCACTCTCTCGTTACCAGGTGGGTCATGTCTTTGCTCACCTCGCCTTCGTCATCCCAGACATACATGCCCATCCGGTAGTCGGAGATGTCCCAAAACCTAGACCCCTCCGTGCTGCCAAGATCAATATCGTCCTCCAAGGCATCCCATAATAAACCCGGGCCATCATAATCATCCCCCTCCGGTAAGTCGTGTTCAGCCGTCCAGGGGGTAAGTCGAACGGTATGCCACCAGAGGGCCTGGTATGCGTTGTCTAGCCAGATCTCTCGCCATACCAGGGTCTCTAGTCTTGTCACCCACTCATCCAGGGGCTGCTCTCCCAATAGATACATCCGCATCGCCACACGCTTCTGTAGCCGCTGCTCATCACTGGGGAGACTCTCACCTCGCCGCCATTGGGCATCTTCCAGGGCATAATACCGGAGTTCCTTTCTGTCTGTTTCCCTGTAGTCTGCGGCCTCCTCCTCATCCTCATCATGGAACGCTGTCCGAAAACTAGCCGGTTCCATCCTGCTGTAGCCAGGGGCGCTGTACGGATACTAGCGTTGCCCTCAATTTGTACTCCACGGAATGGTGTCTCCTGTAGCTGTCCTTCTGACCGTGGGAACAATTCCACCACTTGCCAACAAATGTAACGGAGCTGGAACACGCAGTCCAAAATCTCCGCTGGTATACGGTAAAATATCCAAGAGGCACTACAGTTTCACCATTCCCAACCTCCCATATTGGACGACACATAATTTGGGAGTCAAATGAATACTGACTTTATTTTGTTATTGCAGAAACATTTATACCCATCTCTTCCCACAGGCAATACACATGCCCATATTTGGCCGCACAATACCCATAAAGAGAACAATAGGGGGGGTCACACCTCCCTGGCAACTTTGATACAATCAGACATTGATTCAATGACACTTCTTTGTTCTTATCTGAGAATGAAAACACTTTGGAAAATGCAAGGATCCTTTACAACTTTCTTATCTCTTGAATCTCTGTAACAGGATTATCTATTAGCCTAGGTCTGCAAAAGTCTGGCTAATATTCTGAGCCAATATATTCTGTAGAACATCAACCAACATACATATAGTAGGATCATATTTTAACCATAATAATCATAAAACAGTTTAAAACAGTGATGGGTTCCGCTACAATAGTGTTATTCCCATGATATATACACTATGGCAGAGTGTACTGTGAGTGGAGGGTTATATATACCTATAGTATGAGTGGGGAGCAAGGGGTGTGTGTACAACTATACAGGGTCTAAGGGATATGTATAGGAGACTGACCATACTAATACACACACTTATTCTAGAGGGATATACACACACACCACATATTACATCCATTCCCATGCAGTATATAGTTTTATTCCCATGATATATACAATATGTGTGTGTGTACTGATAGTGGAGGTTTATATATATTTATAGTATGAGTGGGGAGTAAGGAGTGTATGTACAACTATACAGTGCCTAAGGGTTATGTATAGGAGACTGGCCATACTAATACACACACTCATCCTAGAGGGATATACACACACACACTACATATTACATCCATTCCCATGCAGTATATAGTGTTATTCCCATGATATATACACTATGTGTATGTGTACTGTGAGTGGAGGGTTATATATATCTATAGTATGAGTGGGGAGTAAGGGGTGTATGTACAACCATACAGGGCCTAGGGATGTGTATAGGCGACTGACCATACTAATACACACACTCATTGTAGAGGGATATACACACACACACTACATATTACATCCATGTCCGTGCAGTATATAGTGTTATTCTCATGATATATACAATATCTGTGTGAGTACTGTGAGTGGAGGATTATATATATCTATAGTATTAGTGGGGATTAAGGAGTGTATGTACAACTATACAGGGCCTCCATGCTATATATAGAGACTGACCATACTAATACACACACTCATTCTAGAGGAATATACACACACACTACATATTACATCCATTCCCATGCAGTATATAGTGTTATTCCCATGATATATACACTATGTGTGTGTACTGTGAGTGAAGGGTTATATCCATCTATACTATGAGTGGGGAGTAAGGGGTGTATGTACAACTATACAGGCCCTAAGGGATATGTATAGGAGACTGACCATACTAATATACACACTCATTCTAGAGGGATACACACACACTACATATTACATCCATATCCATGCAGTATATAGTGTTATTCCCATGATATATACAATGTGTGTGTGTTTACTGTGAGTGGAGGATTATATATATATCTATAGTATAAGTGGGGAGTAAGGGGTGTATGTACAACTATACAGGGCCTACATGCTATATATAGGAGACTGACCATACTAATACACACACTCATTCTAGAGGGATATACACACACACACACTACATATTACATCCATATCCATGCAGTTTATAGTGTTATTCTCATGATATATACAATATGTGTGTGTGTGTACTGTGAGTGGAGGGTTATATATATCTATAGTATGAGTGGTGAGTAAGGAGTGTATGTACAACTATACAGGGCCTAATGGATAAGTATAGGTGATTGACCATACTAATACACACTCTTTGCAGAGGGATATACACACACACTACATATTACATCCATTCCCATGCAGTATATAGTTTTATTCCCATGATATATACAATATGTGTGTGTGTACTGAGAGTGGAGGTTTATATATATCTATAGTACGAGTGGGGAGTAAGGAGTGTATGTACAACTATACAGTGCCTAAGGGATATGTATAGGAGACTGGCCATACTAATACACACACTCATCCTAGAGGGATATACACACACTACATATTACATCCATTCCCATGCAGTATATAGTGTTATTCCCATGATATATACACTATGTGTTCTGTGAGTGGAGCGTTATATATATATCTATAGTATGAGTGGGGAGTAAGGGGTGTATGTACAACTATACAGGGCCTAGGGATGTGTATAGGAGACTGGCCATACTAATACACACACTCATTGTAGAGGGATATACACACACACACACTAAATATTACATCCATGTCTGTGCAGTATATAGTGTTATTCTCATGATATATACAATATGTGTGTGAGTACTGTGAGTGCAGGGTTATATAGATCTATAGTATGAGTGTAGCGTAAGGGGTGTATGTACAACTATACAGAGCCTAAGGCATATGTATAGGAGACTGACCATACTAATACACACACTTATTCTAGAGGGATATACACACACATACTACATATTACATCCATTCCCATGCAGTATATAGTGTTATTCCCATGATATATACACTATGTGTGTGTACTGTGAGTGGAGGGTTATAAATATCTATACTATGAGTGGGGAGTAAGAGGTGTATGTACAACTATACAGGGCCTAAGGGATATGTATAGGAGACTGACCATACTAATACACACTCATTGCAGAGGGATATACACACACACTACATATTACATCCATTCCCATGCAGTATGTAGTTTTATTCCCATGATATATACAATATGTGTGTGTGTACTGTGAGTGGAGGGTTATATATATCTATAGTATGAGTGGAGCGTAAGGGGTGTGTGTACAACTATACAGAGCCTAAGGCATATGTATAGGAGACTGACCATACTAATACACACACTTATTCTAGAGGGATATACACACACATACTACATATTACATCCATTCCCATGCAGTATATAGTGTTATTCCCATGATATATACACTATGTGTGTGTACTGTGAGTGGATGGTTTAAATATCTATACTATGAGTGGGGAGTAAAAGGTGTATGTACAACTATACAGGGCCTAAGGGATATGTATAGGAGACTGCTTATACTAATACACACACTCATTCTAGAGGGATATACACACACATACTACATATTACATCCATTTCCATGCAGTATATAGTGTTATTCCCATGATATATACAATATGTGTGTGTGTACTGTGAGTGGAGAGTTATATGTATCTATAGTATGAGTGGGAAGTAAGGGGTGTATGTACAACTATAGAGGGCCTAAGGGATATGTATAGGAGACTGACCATACTAATATACACACTCATTCTGGAGGGATACAAACACACTACATATTACATCCATATCCATGCAGTATATAGTGTTATTCCCATGATATATACAATATGTGTGTGTGTACTGTGAGTGGAGGGTTATATATATCTATAGTATGAGTGGGAAGTTAGGGGTGTGTGTACAACTATACAGGGCCTAAGGGATATGTATAGGAGACCGATCATACTAATACACACACTTATTCTAGAGAGATATACACACACACACACTACATATTACATCCATTCCCATGCAGTATATAGTGTTAGTCCCATGATGTATACAATATGTGTGTGTGTACTGTGAGTGGAGGGTTATATATATCTATAGTATGAGTGGGGAGTAAGGAGTGTATGTACAACTATACAGGGCCTAAGGGATCTGTATAGGAGACTGACTATACTAATACACACATTCATTCTAGAGGGATATACACACACATACTACATATTACATCCATTCCCATGCAGTATATAGTGTTATTCTCATGATATATACAGTATGTGTGTGTGTGCTGTGAGTGGAGGGTTATATATATCTATAGTATGAGTGGGGAGTAAGGAGTGTATGTACAACTATACAGGGCCTAAGGGATATGTATAGGAGACTGACCATACTAATACACACACTCATTCTAGAGGGATATACACACACACACACTACATATTACATCCATATCCAGAGGGCAGTAAGGAGTATATGTACAATTGTACAAGACCTATGGAATCTATCTCTCCATCTCTTTTTTTTACCAGAGCTTCTACAACTTGACATTTTATTTCTTACTTTATGGTTAGTCTAAACATATCAAATGCTATCTCTCTCTCTCTCTCTCTCTCTCTCTCTCTCTCTCTCTCTCTCTCTCTCTCTCTCTCTATCTATATCTATATATATATATATATATATATATATATATATATATATATATATATATATAAAACTCTCTGTCTCTAATGCACGTTACAGAGCTTTCATGACCAATGATGTAATCAGATTACAGATGACACCCTTGTTACTAGGCAGAGTTGCACATTATTAGCAGCTTAGCCCTGTTGTCCGAGTTGTGTCTGTAGATAGAGACACATGACATACACAGAGCGTCACCATGGGACCGGATTATCTCCAGGATCTCGCCCTCTGTTGTGTTGATTGACTGCTGTACTTCCTGTAAAGCATGCTGGGATTTGTAGGCAGGTAAAAAAAGTGATTCATGTTCCAATTATTTATATCAAGAGATCAATAATGGCGTTATCTGGATCTCTGATTAGTTATCAGGTGTGAGTGGCATAAATACAGGAGTATAAAAAGTATAAAAATATTATTGGAGGAGGAGCCGCCATGTTATAGAGGTGTGATACAGAGGGATGAGAGAGAGACAGAGCATAGGGGCAGGGAGAGGAGAGGATCGAGAGATAGGACAGAGAGACAGACAGGACAGGGAGAGTGTGAAGGAGAGAGAGAGAGAGGATAGAGAGAGACAGACAGGACATAGGGGCAGGGAGAGTATGAGAGAGAGGCAGGGAACGAGGGAGAGTGAGAGAGGGAGACAGGACAGAGAGAAACAGACAGGACAGGGAGAGTGTGAAGGAGAGAGAGAGAGGATAGAGAGAAACAGACAGGACATAGGGGCAGGGAGAGTATGAGAGAGTGAGGGAGGCAGGAAGGGAAGGGAAAGAGAGAGAGGATATAGAGAGACAGGCAGGACATAGGGAGAGTGTGAGGGAGGGAGAGAGTGAAAGAGAGCATAGAGAGAGAAAGGGCAGGACATCGGACAGGAAGAGTGTGAGGGAGGGAGGGAAGAAGGGAGAGAGGATAGAGAGACAAGACATTGGGGGAGTGAGGGAGACAGTGAAGGGAGAGAGAGGATAGAGAGAGACAAGCAGGACATAGGGACAGGGAGATTGTGAGGGAGAGAGAGAGGGAGACAGTGAAGGGAAAGTAGAGAGGGTGTGTATCCATGTAGAGAGGAGAGAAAGATGGAGAGAGAGACAGAAGAGAGGGAGAGGATAGAGAGACAGACAGGACATAGGGACAAGCAGAGTGTGAAGGAGGGTGAGAGTGAGAGAGGATAGAGAGACATGGCAGAGAGAGACAGACACTACATCAAGACAGGGAGAGTGTGAGTGAGAGAGGCAAACGGGACATAGGGAAAGTGTGAGGGAGAGAGAGGGAGACAGTGAAGGAAAGGGAGAGAGAGGATAGAGAGACAGGACAGCAAGAGAGACACACACAGGACATAGGGAGAGTGAGAGAGATAGGATGGAGAGTGAGGGAGAGTGGGAATGGAAAGAGAGAGAGAGGGATATTTATATAGTATATGTATATAACATTTCTTTCCATACTTTTCCAGTGAGGTTCTTAAGAGAAAACAAACACTATAATTTTATACAGTTGTTATAGAAAAGCTGACTGTAGTATTTAGCCGACATATGTACCGTATGAGCCCAACACAAACACGTGTGGGAATCATGTCCTGCTGGCTCCTAAATATCCTTCCCAAACTATAATAATCTCTGCAAGGTAGTAATGCCCTCCCTATGTATATATATATACGTTACACTATAAGCTGAACACGTCCTATTACATGGATCCCCCACTAAGATACATTTATGTGAGGCCTAGAGGTAAGATCTTCTCACTTAGTATCTGGAGACAGAGTTCGGCCATTTATTATGTGTCTGTTGTTTGTGTCTCTGACACATTATGGTCCTGGGGTCTGTGTGACGTCTCGAGTCTGGTTGGATTCTGGTCTCTTCAGTCTGATTACAGGCTCAGAATTATTATTATACACAAAGGGGAAGAAACAACAATAATATCATCTCAGTGTCTAAACAAACATGGAGCAGAGACCAGGTGATGTTCAGGCCTGGATTGTTGTCAAGTAATGTATATGGGTGACCTATACTAGTTTGGTATACATGTATAATATTTATCTGGTTATTTTGTGATGATCAGATCCCAGCGTATGACCATCTCATGTTTATTTGTACTGACCATAAAGACGTGTAACAAATCCCAGCGTGTGACGTCTCATGTTTATTTGTACTGACCATAAAGACATGTAACAAATCCCAGCGTGTGACATCTCATGTTTATTTGTACTGACCATAAAGACGTGTAACAAATCCCAGAGTTTAATTGTACAGACCATAAAGACGTGTAACAAATCCGAGAGTGTGACTGTCTCATGTTTATTTGTACAGACCATAAAGACGTGTAACAATTCCCTGCGTGTGGCCGTCTCATGTTTATTTGTAAAGACCATAAAGACGTGTAACAAATCCGAGCGTGTGACGCTCATGTTTATGTGTGCTGACCATAAAGAAATGTAACAAATCTTAGCGTGTGCCCGTCTCATGTTTAATTGTACAGAGCATAAAGACGTGTAACAAATCTTAGCGTATGACCATCTCATGTTTATTTGTACTGACCATAAAGATGTGTAACAAATCCCAGCGTGTGACGTCTCATGTTTATTTGTACTGACCATAAAGACATGTAACAAATCCCAGAGTGTGACCGTCTCATGTTTATTTGTAGAGACCCTAAAGACGTGTAACAAATCCCAGCGTCTGACGTCTCATGTTTATTTGTACAGACCATAAAGACGTGTAACAATTCCCTGCTTGTGACCGTCTCATGTTTATTTGTACAGACCATAAAGACGTGTAACAAATCCCAGCGTGTGACGCTCATGTTTATGTGTACTGACCATAAAGACATGTAACAAATCTCAGCATGTGACCGGCTCATGTTTAATTGTACAGAGCATAAAGACGTGTAACAAATCTTAGCTTGTGTCCGTCTCATGTTTATTTGTACAGACCATAAAGACGTGTAACAAATCCGAGAGTGTGACTGTCTCATGTTTATTTGTACAGACCATAAAGACGTGTAACAAATCTCAGTGTGTGACCGTCTCATGTTTACTTGTACAGACAGTGACAAAGTGACACCATCAGTTCTCTCAGAGTCTGACCAAGAAGAAGAGACAAATATGAGGAGTCCCCGGGAGATTAAAGAGGAGGAAATTCCTGTAAATATCAGTGAGTGTGAGTAATATCTTATGGACAATTATCACTTCAGTCTTTTTTTTTTTTTTTTTGTCAAATAAATCAATACAAAGTATACATAAAATAATTCCAACAAATCCATTACATTGACATTACATTACATTAAATAAATAACCATTCTGCCTCATTCATTCATTATTCGAACATTACAGCATTTTTGTTCGTAGCTTTTCTCAAGTTCCCGAATATGTTTAATTTTCCAGACGATGTCCACAAAGAGTGGGGCAGTCTTCTCTTTCCAATTAGTGATTAATATATTTTTTTCTATTGAGAAGATTAAGATGGCAAAAGCCTTTTTCTCAATGGTGACATCGCTCGGAAAAATGTGTAACAAACTACACTCTCCTGTAAAAGGAAATTGGTTTTCTACAATTTTAAATATAAGTTTATGGCAACATTTCCAAAATAGCTTTAATTTAGGGCATTCCCATAATACATGCAATAAATCGGCCGAATTGCCACACTCCCTCCAACACATTCTGTCCAAAGATGAGTGGGAAATCTACGCAATTTTGATAGGTGTAATATACCAATTATTGATTATTTTAAAAAACATCTCTCTATATGAAATTTGTTTAATAAATCTATTTGTCAATTTTAAAGCTGTATCCTAGTCTTTTACTTCTATTTCTAGTTTTAAGTTCAGCTCCCATTGTTCCATACCTTTAGTTTTAGGCTGCTCGCCAAAGGATCTTGTGATATTAAAACATTTGGATATTAAGTGTTTTTTTTCCATTTTCAATAGTATTTTTTCCATAGGGTTTAAATTCTTACTATATTGTGTATATATATTGAATTCACCGCAGGCGGCTCTGTAAGCTTCATACGTTAGCCATCCTTCTATTGTGATGTTATATATTTTTTTAATTTGATCAAAGGATGCTAGTGCGCTTTCAATCACTGTGTCTCTGATGCAAACTAGGCCTTTGCTATTCCATTCTTTAATGATACCTTCCATATTTGGGTGTAACAATGAGTTCACTGGGGTAACTAAGCTGCCCCTAGGAATCAGCCTGTTTTTATTCTTGATCTGTCTCCAGTTTTTTAAAATTTATTTCACCACAAATGATCCTACCGCAAGATCCTTATAAGCGGGTTTTTCCCCAAAAACTAGAGCTGAAAGCTGACAATTTAGAATTAATGCTTTTTCTATATGCATCCATGGAAGTATATTTGCTGTTTCCAGCCTTTTCAATGTATGTACTATACAATTAGCTTCCTGATAGGGTTGCAATAAAGGGTAGGAAATTCCGCCCTTTAAGACACTCCTACCCATAGTTATTTTTTTCAGCCTTATTTTTTTCAGAATGGTGTATAAATGAATCAATTGCATGTTGCAGTTTCTTTAACCAGTGCCTAGGAATCTTAAAAGGGATACATCTTAGTATGTAGTTGATTCTTGGGAGAAGCATCATTTTTACCACAGCAATTTTGCCAGAAAAGGAAAATCTTTCTTTTCTCCAATTTCCTATGATATTTTGGAATTTAAAATATTAATCTTTATAGTTCCTATCCACCATTTCCTGTAAATTTCCCAGGAAGGTAATTCCAAGGTGTTTAAATGTTTTCGAGTTCCAATCAAAGGAATAAGTAGCGTTCATTTGAGCCAACAAACTTGTTGAAAATTTTTAAAAAAGTGTTTCCGATTTTTTATAATTCAATTTATAATAAGAGACTTTACTAAAAGTTTGAATTAGATTTAATAAGTGATACAATGAATGTCCAGGACGGGTGAGTGACAAAACCACATCATCTGCGTATAGACTAATTTTATGCTCCCTCTCTCCCACCCTGATCCCATAAATTTGAGGGCATGACCTAATAATTTCCGCCAAAGGTTCCATCATCAATGCGAACAGAGTGGGGGAGAGGGGGCAACCCTGTCTAGTACCGTTTAATATTCTGAAGGGTTTTACCCTACAATCAAGACCTATTTTCTCTGCTGAGGGGTATTTATACAGGGCTCCCACTGCTTCGGCCCCAAATTTCCCAAAGCCAAATTTAGACAACGTCAAACGCATGTACTCCCACCCTACTCTGTCAAAAGCTTTCTCAGCATCTAAAGACAAGAATAGGGTAGGAGCACCTTTGATCCTAGCAATTTCGCTTAAATTCATGAGCTTTCTAATGTTCTCTGATCCTTGTCTACCTGCCACAAATCCCTTTTGCTCTATTGCTATTAATTTCTCTATAAATGTCTGAATTCTTAGTGCCAGAATCTTCGCATACAGTTTAGTATCAGCGTTTAGTAATGAAATAGGTCAGTAATTGGCGCAAGACTGGGGATCTAGATTGGCCTTAGGGATCATTATAAGTGATACTTTTGTCATTTCCTTTGGTATAATTCCTGTTGTCTTAATTTCATTAAACATTTCTGTTAAGTGGGGGCTCAGGATTTGACAAAACGTTTTGTAAAAAAGATTGGTATATCCATCAGGCCCTGGGGTGGTATATGGTTTCAGTTGTTTTATTACATGTAAAACTTCTTGCATTGTAATTGGGTTGTTCAATTCTGCTCGGTCATCTTCTGATAATTTAGGCAATTGGATACCTTTTAAGAAAGATTGGATTTCTTGTACTGCTGGTTTAACAAAGGAAGGATCATTTTCCAGGTTATATAAATCCTGGTAGTAGTTAAAAAAGGCTTGGCCAATTTCTTGGGGGAGGAAATACATTTCCCTTTATCTTTTAGAACAGTTATTCTATTCCTTTCTTTTTTCTTTTTAGCTTGCATGGCCAGTAATTTACTGCTTCTATTGTTTTGATGGTGGTATATCTGTTGATAACCCCATATTTCAGATTCTGACCTTTGTTGGTTAATCATATTTATTCTATTTCGTATGAGTTTAATCTCCGCCATAGTTTGTTGTTGCTGGTCCACAAAAAATTTGGATTCCAATTTATTTAAATCTATATATAATTTTTTTAATGGGGCTCCTCTCTGTTTTATCCATTGAGATTTAAGTTTAATAATCAAACCTCTAGTGAAAGCTTTTTGTGTATTCCAAATCGTGCAATAAGAAGGGACAGTGTTAATATTTGTGTAAAAAAACTGAGAAATTTCCTTACTTAGTGTTTCTTTATTTTTATCAATTTTTATTATAGTGTCATCTAATCTCCATTGTGGTCTATCTAACTTTACTTTATTTATTTCTACTGTTAGAGTAGTATGAGCGTGATCAGAAATAATTATATTACCTATTTCTGTGTGAGATATCTTATCAATTATTTGGGAATTTACTAGTATTAAATCTATTCGTGAATACATATTATGTGGGTTTGAATAAAAAGAAAAATCTTTTTGATTTGGGTGTTGAACTCGCCAGGCATCGAATAAGTTGTTTTTAATAATCCATTCAGTAAATATCTGCGCCACTTTACTTTACTCTTTTTAGATTGTTATCCACCAACTTGGTGGACCTATCTAAATTTATATTTGAAACCATATTAAAATCCCCTGCTATAATAAGTGGACCCTGTACAAACTTCTCAATTAACTTGCCTATTTGTTTTAGAAATTTCCCTTGCTTTTCGTTGGGAGCATAAATATTAATCAATGTGATTTTTTGATTATTAATTTGGCCATTCCATAAGATGTACCGTCCGTCTGGATCTATAATTGAAATTACTTCAACTATTTCTAAGTCATTAGAAAAAAAAGATTGATACTCCTCTCTTTTTTTTTTTCCCTATTGAGTGATGTCTAAATTTAAAACCACCTGTCGCAAAACCTGGGATCTTATCTTTCCCCCAGTGTGTTTCTTGGAGAAATATCTGGTCTGCATTCTCTTTTTTGCAATGTCTATAGACTGTTTTCCTTTTACTGGGTGAATTTAAGCCCTTAACATTCCAACTTAGTACTTTCAAAGACATTTAATAATAGAAAGTTCTTTTGCTTTACCATTCTTTGTCGGATAATTAGCTGGGAATACTTTTTTTGCTGTACATTTCTTAAACACAAATTCAAAAAAACTCAAATCCTAAACCTTTCTTACTATCATTCATACATACATTTATACTATTAGAACAAGAGGGGCTGTAATCCAGCCTTTTCCCACTCCTGTTCAGCAGGGATTAAGCCGTTGTTCAGAAATGGTTAGCGGTACTGTATGGAGATGACGCAAACCTTTATCTTAAGTATTACATATTATTTCATATGTTCCCTTTCTGCCCTCTACTTATATAGAGTTGGATCTATCTCTTTCTTTCTTTTCCCCCTTTCTCTCTTCTCTTTTTTCCTCTCTACTTTCTTTCCCTTAACCTTTCCTTAAATACTCTTTAGAGAAGAACTATAAGAGGTTAATCTAGACTTGTATGTCTATGGATGCTATCTTTACTTAAGTTATTATTTTTTAGCAATTAATCTGGACAGCTATACAATAGGCAGAACAGGTAAACGTGTAAATTAAAGTTCTGTTTTTCCTATATTTCCCTCATGATTATTTCTTCTGCCACTCTGGTGTTGGAACTTTCAGTATGATCTCAGAGTCTTTTAGATTTTGTAAATTAGTCTTTAGGCTATTTAGAAAGGTTTCTCCTTCTGCAGTAGAGTTGATCTTATGCCAAACAGATCCTTGTAAGACCCGCAATCCGACTGGAAAAGTCCACTTATAAATAAGGTTAATCTTCCTCAGTTCTTGTGTTATTGGACTGAATTCCCTTCTTCTGCTAATAGTAGCTTTCGAAAAGTCTGAAAATATTTGTATTTTTTCATATGGAGCTTCAAATGTTTTTTTTATGTAGCTTGCTTTAGAGATAGCTTCCTTTGTAGGTAAATGGTGGATTTTCACAATCACATCTCTGGAAGTTTTATTGTGTAGATGTGTTGGTAAGGGAATTCGATGCACTGTGTCAACTTTCTGGTCCAGTTTTGAGAAGGAAGGAGTAATGTTAGTAAACAGGTCATTAAGATATATTAAAAGGTCTTCTTTTTTTATAGCCTCTGGAATTTCTCTCATACGGAGATTATTTTTCCGTGCTTTATCTTCCATCCTACTTATTTGATCATTCAACGCTGTAATTTGAGTCGCCATTTTTGAGGATTGCTCTACTAGCATATTATGATCCATAATTAATTTATCAAATTTGATTTCCAAATCTGCAGATCTTTTATTCACTTTATTTATAGATTTAGCATTTTCCATGATTTGAACCTTAATCTCTGCAAGAAATTCTAATTGGAAGTTCTTCAAGATCTCTTTCATTTTATCTGTAGTGAGAATATTCTCATTCTGGCCCTCAAGTTCTCTGTTTGGTGAATTTATAGCGGGGAGAGGATTACTTTGATCTAACACTTCTTTCGCAGTTTGTTTTTGCGCCACCTTCTCTGAGGTTTTCGGCGTAAAAAAGGTTGATGATTCTGTGGTTAAACTTTTCCTCACTTTAGTTTTGTTTTTTGTAGCCATTTTGTTTTATTTGTAATGTGCTCTGCTTTCCCGTTTCTCCTCTTTCCTTTTAAAACCTTATAAATTTAGGCTATAAAGTTTACTCTTGTTTCTCTCTTTCCTTCCTTTCCCTTCTTATTTGCGCCACCAATTAGTCCTGCTATTAAGAATATTGTTCAAGTATTTAATTAACAGTCGAGGGGGATTAATGCTCCTACAGAAAATTATTTAAGACAGTCCATTGTTACTCCATACAAATAGATTTCTTCGCTATATAAAGGTTTTCCCAGTTCCTCCTTTTATATGCGATAAATCTTTTTTAAGTCCTTTCATTCTAGGGTTTTACTGGTTTGCAAACTCTTTTAAAACGTGCTCTTTCCTGTTACCGTGTGTCTTTTTGTGCCTTTTTACAGAGATATTTTATGTAATGTTCTTTATGGGGTGTAGCCCAATACCCAGATAACTTGGCATACAATCTTACTAATGCCTGCTTGGGCTTTATTTGTAGTGATAAAGGGAAGGAAAGTTTTACTTATCTTTTTTGTTGCTTGTGTTCTGTTTCCAAACAGGGTAGCGACTGGCTCCACGCTGTCTGGCTCCACGGTGTCTGCTTGGTCTATGCTGCGGTATACGCTTGCTTGTTATGCTTGTTATGTTTTTAATAGGCTCTGCCTTCCAGAGCTATACACTCTCCTCGTGGCCGTAGCTCACTGCAATGAGTCCCGCTACTGCGGTGACCTCCGCTTGTTTGCTCTGCACCGGCTATGCCGGGTTTCTCCTTTCTCGGCGTCTTCCGTGGCTCCCGTCGAGCTACCTCTGTTGGGCCTGTAGAGTCTTGGCCCTCTTTCCACAAACTACAATTAGAGCTCTTTCTTCTGCTTACTCGGCCCAAAGCTTCCGCTGGGCTACTGGGCTACACATGCACTCTCTGTACGGCACCTTCCATCGCGACCTAGGTCTCAGACGCTGTCAGTAACTCACAGCCGCCATCTCCATCCGCTCATTGCCGAACTACTCGGCTAAGGCACCATTTCCGGTCACTCCCCCGGGTCCATCACTTACTTCAGTCTTGAGGTGCATATTTATTCTTCGTCACTGACTTATGAAGTTATTAGTTGATTTCCCTGTAAACCGATGCATAAACCAGTTGTACTTATTTAAGCAGCTCATCTTTTAACAACGAGATCCATCTGATGCTTTGGAAGCTCTCTGTGGACCATGGCTTTTGCTGTGGGATGCAACTAAGAAAATTTCAGGAAAGACTAACTAGAGCCGCTGAACTTTATTTGGGGTTAATCAGAGGCACTTTAAATGATGGCAGGTGATGCTGACTCCTATTTAACATGATTTGGAATGTGATTGCTTAATTCTGAACACAGCTACATCCCCAGTTATAAGAGGGTGTGCAGACTTATGCAACCACATTATTATTATTTTTTTTTTCTTCCCTCCACCTAAAAGATTTAAGTTTGTTTTTAAATTGAGTTGTACAGTTTATAAATCACATTAAAGGTGAAAAAAGTTCTGAAATTATTTATCTTTGTCTCATTTTTTTACAGCACAGAAACCTGTTATTTTAACAGGGGTGTGCAGTAGACTTTTTATATCCACTGTATATATATATATATATATATATATATATATATATATACAAGAAACAATAGTACTTTTACTGATAACAACTATTATACTATTCAAAAGATGTTCAGAACAATTCTAAAATTCTGAGGCCACTCGCAGCTCGACTACTACAGAAATAAGGGCATTGTAGACTTGCTTTACTTTTAAATCCTCTTAAATCCTCTTAAATGCAACAAAAACCCAACTAGTAAAATAATAATATGGTGTAACATCAGATCGCATATATTGAACCTGATTGGACTTGTTTGTCTGACTTCTGATGGACCCACTCCAATTATCCTACTATGGTCCATCTAATGATTTATAATTATACCTAAATAATTGTGTATTTATCCTTCATCTCTGACCCAGGAAGTTTTACACACATTGCAGCTCATGATAAAGGTGATTTTATCCTAAATGACACAATATCTGGTCTTCTGTCCATACAAAGTAATAACATTCGGTGGTTTCTGTCTTTGTGGATCTTTCTAATAAAGGATTTAGATATTAATAAGACACAAACACTAGATTGATAGTAAATAATAAAATGGTGAAAGTCTATAACTGTTTATCTCTATCTCTAGGGCCTTTGGATGTGAGGCCTCCAGTTGTCTCCAAGGTTGAACAAGAAGATCTGAATATAAGAGATCAGCAGTAGGTGAAGGAGGAGGAGAGTCCTGGGAATATCAGGGAAGGTGAGAAAGTAACACACAATAAGAACATTAATAATACATCCTGTAATATTCTAATACTCCAATGTGGTGTCATAATTCAACTTTATGTACATATCGGTATAACCTAATTGATTCAAAATTTATTTTATATAATCCTCATCATTCACAAGCACTAGGGAACATTTCTTATTTGCTGGTGTAATGACCCCAATCTGCCATTTTATTTTCATTAGCACAACTTTCTGAGAGAATACTTTGCATACACAGGAAGTTTGTATCTGCGCAGTGGGAAAGTCGGTAACTACGGTCGGTGCTCTCAGCAGCAAAAATGGGGAGATTGTTAATTTACAGAAACACCCACCTCAGGAAGTAACAGGCAGCAGCAGGCAATAAAAGGAAAGCCTGCAGCAAGCAATAATTGCATGTAGAAGTTGCAATATATAAAGTTGGTGTTTATACAGTATTCGATTTTTCTTTGAAATAACATTTTGCAGACCATCATATTTAGTTAAACAAAATACTGTAATTGACAATAATTGGTATGCACCGGATCACACTGCACTCTATAGATATTTAGACATATTTTGCTTCATTTTCGTGTGATTACAAAATATGTTGTATGTTCCTAAGGAGTTAAATAACTTCCACTAAATTAATAAGCTAAGCTAAATCATTTTTGACCTTTTATTAACTGTAATTGATCTCAGTGCGCTTTAATTGATTATAGTTACTATAATATGTATATACTAACTAATCATTTACATTTAGAAGTGGGCTAAAGTTGTCAGAATTTACTCCTGTTGCTTTTGTTTCCAACAGATGAATCCAAGATTTGGAATAACCTTGGAGAAGACCACATCTCTCATACAGTAGAAAAAACATTTCCATGTTCTGAATGCAGAATTTTTTTCCGTCGGGCCTCGCATCTTAATAGCCATATGAGGACTCATACAGGAGAAAAGCCTTCTCCATGTTCTGAATGTGGGAGATGTTTCAGTCATCTCTCAGCTCTTAATAAACATAAGAGGACTCATACAGGAGAAAAACCTTTTTCATGTTCTGAATGTAAGAAATGTTTCAGTTGTCTCTCAAATCTTAATGTACATGGGATGACTCACACAGGAGTAAAACCTTATCCATGTTCGGAATGTGAGAAATGTTTCAGTCATCTCTCTGCTCTTAATGTACATAAGATGACTCATACAGGAGAAAAACCTTTTTCATGTTCTGAATGCAGGAAATGTTTCAGTCATCTCTCTGCTCTTAATAAACATAAGAGGACTCATACAGGAGAAAAACCTTTTGCATGCTCCGAATGTGGGAAATGTTTCAGTCATCGCTCAGTTCTTGATAAACATAACATGACTCATACAGAAGAAAAGCCTTTTACATGTTCTGAATGTGGGAAATGTTTTCGTTGTCTGTCAAATCTTAATGTACATAAGATGACTCATACAGGAGAAAAACTTTTTGCATGTTCTGAATGTGGGAAATGTTTCAGTCGTCTCTCAGCTCTAAATGTACATAAGATCACTCATACAGGAGAAAAACCTTTTCCATGTTCTGAATGTGGGAAATGTTTCAGTCATCTCTCAGCTCTAAATGTACATAAGATCACTCATACAGGAGAAAAACCTTTTCCATGTTCTGAATGTGGGAAATGTTTCAGTCATCTCTCAGCTCTTAATGTACATAAGGTGACTCATACAGGAAAAAAACATTTTCCATGTCCTGAATGTGGGAAATGTTTTAGTCATCTCTCAACTCCTAATAGCCATAAGAGGACTCATACAGGAGAAAAACCTTTCCATGTTCTGAATGTGTTAAATGTTTTAGTCAGCTATCAACTCTTAATAAACATAAGAGGACTCATACAGGAGAAAAACCTTTTCCATGTTCTGAATGTGGGAAATGTTTTAGTCAGCACTCAACTCTTAATAAACATAAGATGACTCATACAGGAGAAAAACCTTTTCCATGTTCTGAATGTGGGAAATGTTTCAGTTATCTCTCAGTTCTTAATAAACATAAGAGGACTCATACAGGATAAATACCATTTGCATGTTCTGAAACTTACACAAGAGAAAACATGTGTTTCAGTCAGATTTGAAGTAACAAAAGAAAACTCACACAGGATAAAGACCAGTTGTATGTATGGGATGTGGGGAATGCGTAATATGAGTCCGTCATTACACATCAACATGACACATCAAGCAATTCTACTAAGATCATATAAATGTAATTGATCAAAAGCATTAGCAAGCTCATAAGAAATCATGGATATCTGAGCTGTAAAGCATGTTCATAGAACTCTTCAGTAGTAAGTTCTACTAACGTATCAGCTTGTATTATTACAATACATGATATGAGGCCGGACTGTGCATTGCTGCTGTCTGCTTGGTTACCAATAATCTTTTCATTGAAGGAATCCAGAACGTATGGACTTAGCTCTACACCATCATGCTGAGCACTCATTATCAATCTGTAGACCTGTAAACTAAGTTATATATATTTATTTTTATGTAATCTTTATATTTTTTAACCTTAATAGCCCCTACCATTAATTTTCTTATTTTCTATGTGCATGTGTTGCATCAAACAAAGCATTGCTGTAACAGAAAAAAACTATACTGTTAGGTCCTTAAAGGCTCATAAATGTCAAGCTGTCTAGAAATGTATTCTCTGTTTATAAATGATACTAATATGTGTTGTATGATAAAGCTTTATGTTATAGATATTTGTAATGAATCAAATTAAAGTGATTGACGAGCCCATTGTCATTAAAAATTATTCTTTGTACTGTACAAAAAGAGTTTTGTTTTTTAATAAATATAAGGTGCTCATACCTTATAATGGGTTGAACAGACCTCTTTGCACTAAATGTAACTATACAGCGGTCATTATAAATGTGAAAAATGTTACATCTAAAGTTATTTTGTAATCGTTTAAGACTTGACTTAGATATTGCTTGATTTAATTATACATCACCCTCATCCTCTCATTTCCCTCCATCCGCTCTCTCCTAGCCTCTTCTCCCCCACAATACTTCCTTATCATTTTCCCTCTTTCACCCCATCCAATCTCTCTCTAAGTCACATTTTAATCCTTCATCATACCCCCCTTACTTCCCGTGTAGATCTGCCAACTCTTATTTAATTGACTGGTTTCTGTTAAGTTCCTACCATTTTTATCTTCAACCACACCCACTTTGTCATGAAAGGTTACTTTGAGATCTCCACTTTTCTTGAAGAGCTCTCTTGACTTACCTGTTAGGTTATGTTCTTTTATCTTATTACATTTCTCATTATAGAATGTCTCCTTGTCTCTTCCAGAATTTTGCATTCAGTTGGACAAATATTTTCCTATCTCCACTACCTTTCACTTTCCTTCTTTTCTGGGCTACTTTCAAAGCCTCATCAGACAGACAGTTTCCCTTTTCATGGAGGGTTGCTAAAACCTCCACTACTTCTACCATTGTTAGCGCTGTTATAAATATATGAGTAATTAACCAATTTTGGAGCTGTAATGAAGAGCTTAATTTGCTTGAATGTTTTTGCTTGTGGATGTCCAGTTGTCTGTGATGCTATCTGTCATAAAGAACAAAGGAAAGCTAACTTTCCCGAATGACACCCGGCTGGTGATCAAACAACAAATGGTCAGTACTAAAAGCCTCAGGGATGAATTTGCATCATGGACACAAAGCATGGAAATCAACTCAAGAGACAAGAGGTGGAGCAAAGGTGCAATGAAGAATCACATCCAAGGGTCATTCACTGATGAAAGATTTGAATGGCTGGGACAATCCCATGGTGTGGCTATGATGTGTATAACTGGGCCAAATGGACTTGCTGGGTAGTAGAATTATCTTAGGAAAGGAACAGAGGAATCAGGAGGAATACTCTACACTCTTGCATACACACATTAGTATTTACACACACTAGTATTATATAGGTAGAGCCTTGTATTTCAGATGTTAATCTCACCACTACTCTTGTATGTTAATAAACCCTTTAACTTATAAGTTTCCAGTATATTTCTTATAGCAGTCAGATGTAAGTAAACTGGTCAGGATATACGGTTAGAACTCCAGTATAAATGGACTG
>JAPZIH010000711.1:11794398-11819398 GCA_027410445.1 Discoglossus pictus | reverse complement strand
GTATGCTCATGTAACTAAAAGTACATAGGCCAAACTAGCAGACAGCTCAGACGAAGAGTGTTAGAGCACATCAATGATGTTTTAAGAAATGCCAACACATCTGTAGCTAAACACATGAGAATCCAACACAATTTGTAGGTATAGATCACATTACAGACTCCATACATAGGGGAGACACTGACCGTAAACTATTATGTCAAGAAGCCAAATGGATCTTTTGGTTGGATACCAAGAGTCCAGATGGCTTGAATGAAGAATTTACATATACTCCTTTCCTCAAATAAATTATGCTTTGTAAATTACATAAATTGTAATTAAAACTATGGATATATAGAAAACAAAATCAAAAAGACTAATCTACCAACGGTAATGTTGTTGAAGAAGAACATTTACTATATTATTAATGGTCTATAGCATGAATAAATTATTGGAGAGAAATGTTTAAATTATTAAAAATGTAAATAGTTACAGAAATAGAAAGAAGCAGTACGAAATCAAATGATGTCGTAATAAGTAACAACTTTACAACTGTGATTTACAAATATGAAATGATTGTTAAGACAGATGTACCAAAATCATAATATCCATAAAGCTGTAAAGGAAGAAAAAGAATCAAATAAATAACAATAAATAATTATTGACAAAAGTCCTTTGTCTCGATAATAATTTTTATTTGGAGTCTTTAATGAATTAACAAAACTCATTTAATATTAAAATTGAGCAAATGTAATAATATTTATCAGTACAAGTAGGAACTAACAAGCTTGAAAACAGTGCTATAAATAAATTTATAAAATTATAAAGGAAGGAAACAAAAGGTAAAGACACAATAATAAATATAAACTAAGTCTCTGCTTTAATAATATTTAATAACAAGGCATGAAATAATTTATTAAGAATATTATGGTAAAAAACAGGACTAGAATAATGTTAATTCATAATAATTATGTAATCATT
This sequence comes from Discoglossus pictus, assembly GCA_027410445.1. Lineage (NCBI taxonomy): Eukaryota > Metazoa > Chordata > Amphibia > Anura > Alytidae > Discoglossus > Discoglossus pictus. The sequence goes on along the minus strand of JAPZIH010000711.1, from coordinate 11,818,441 downwards.
AAATCTCTAATAATAATCATCAGTACAAATAAAAAGTAACCATTATGTTATGTAGTAAAGTTCATATCACAATAATTAATAGCATTTCATAAATTAATACATTGTGTGCCTCTAGTAAATAGTATATTGATATTAATCTATTAGCCTATATGAGAAAAGCGTAATAATAGCATATACCGCTTAACAAGATATATATCACAAGGTTAATATATTAGACAAAATAATCCAGTGGTTTATAGTATATTCATGCACAAAGGTAATAACCCTCTGGTCAGTAATGGGTTAATAGCAAGCCATTACTCTCTATAAAAGTCTCTTTGAGACAGAGTCTGCCAGCCCCTGATGAGTGAGACGTAACATCTTACTGAAACGTACGTTGGGCGTGAGGCACGTAGTGTGACGTCATCACCAAGCACGTCTGTGGTGCAGAGCACATGGAACGACGCTAAAATTAGCTAAATAGGCCTATCCAAGTATTCAGGTAATGGCCTATTTAGTTAATATGAACATATTTTATGCCCAGGATATATAGTAACGATTCTAAGCAAGAGAGCAGACTACTACGTACTGAGGGTAAAGTAGTGGATATTAGGATATCCACGAGGTATTATCAGAGTATCTGTTAATGATATAGGCCTTTCCCCTCAGATTTCAAAGAAATATATTAGGGTTCTGGTAATGGTAGTGGATGATAAGTTACAGCATCCATGAGGTCATTTTTATATTTTCATATTTTAGCACAGCCAACAGAAAATATTTTTGCACAAATCACACTTGTTGAACTAATAGTATATGGTAATTGGTAGTGGATGTCACAACATCCATGAGATATTCATAAGGGGCCTCATTCAATTGCTATGTTTTTGAGCTTCGGGGCAACAAGTGGAAGTCGCAAGCTACTTTACTATCCAATTGGCTTACGTTGGTGGCCTCCGATTAGGTTTAGTTATGCTAACTACGATTCCTTGCGATTCCATAAATCGCAGCTTACTTATGTCGAAGCCTTTGATCTTTCAGGGCAGCGAGAGTTGTGGCCGCAAGAAATCCTGATTTGCTATTCAATTGCTATAATTTATCCTCCATCAAGCCCGTAAATGGCTAAACCCAAACCACAGCTTACTTACACCAAAGAGGTCCTGCAACAGTCTTACTTACAAAATGTAGCACTAATTAAGCAAATAAAAAAGATGTCAAGTGATTTCAGGTCTTAGAATTAATAGCACAACTCTCCCAAACGATCAAATCGACAAAAATAAATATTTGATTTCATGTTCAATTTTCGTCCTAAAGTCCTACAGGCTTCAACCTCCAAGCCCGTAACTCGTTATTCAAGCCCGTAGGACTTTTGAACCCACCCTCAATTTATTTTCAAAGTCCTATGGGCTTGAATAACCTCCAAGCCCGTAACTCGTTATTCAAGCCCGTAGGACTTTGGACGAAAATTAAACGAGAAATACAGTATTGTATTTAGGTGATGTGCAAGCTTGGGAATGTTGTGCCTTTCATCCTCATGTCCCCCATTGTGTACCCCATAATTTACAATGCTTTACAGTGCTGTCTTGAATTTATATTTGCATTTACATTTCTGTATTTGAATTTACATTTGCGGGTTAGAAACACGAGTTACGGCTCTGCGGCCACGATCCTGTTCAAGCACGCAAATGCTTACTGTCGATAGCATGGTTTGCGATTTGCGGGAAGGGGGAGGTACTTGCGGCACCAGCCAATTAAATAGCTGCATAGGCGTAGTGTGACACGGGGCCATAAACCGATCGCAAGTAATCGTGGCCGAGTTACAGCCCGAATTGGATGAGGCCCAAGGTATTTAGTAGTGGATATAAATATATATATCCATTAGGTATTGTAATTCCACAAAATATACAAATCACTATTTTTAAAGGTAAAATTGAATTTAGCACTTTGCACTTTATCAATTCATAATTACTCAAGAAAGAGTCTACAAAGTGATAAAATAACTTTATTTAAAATAAACAGAAATACACACGATTACCTCACAGTGACGTGTATAATTATATAACCAAAGAGACATATTTCTGTTTTTAAACAGTAAAGAATACGTTTATGGAAATGAAGTGAAGACTTTATCTACCACATACGCAATATTAGCCGTGTGCCAGCTGCTCTGTTGTTACTCCAGCCGCTAGGGTAGTAACAAATAGTAACAAATCACTTACCACGATCTGATCCAAACTCCATACATTCAGCATCCATGTTAGATTGCCCTCTATCTGATGGTGCAAGGAATGTATGGGGACTGCGGGCCCTATTTATTAGAACAAGTTGTAGTTAAGTGAGCCCATAATGGAGCCCGTACATATCTTTGTGATTCAATTGGCCTCTTCTAGCTACCCGCAATCGATCTGCTGGCTACAGGCTCAAAAACCCAGCGGTTGTCAAAATTGTAACTCCATCCAATTTTCTTCTTTGATGTTTCAAGCCCGTAAATGTTACAATCGCTAAAATCGCCAATCGCTATCTAATTGCTAAAATTTCTCAAGCCCGCAATTGCTTTCAAACCCGTAAATGGCAATTGGAGCCAAAAATCCTACGAATACTAGAGAGGACCTGCAAGGGGGTTAAACACCTGTCCGTAACACTATAAAAGCCAATCAAAAATCACTACTGCACTTTAATATACGGAGAAAGCGATGACAGGCGTTAGAATTGATTGCACAACAGTCTCAAGCTCAAAAATCTGAAATCTATTTTTTTTTCCAGTTTTATTTCCGTGTTATATCAATATTGGGAATTAAGGAGTTAATACATATCAGGCCACTCACATTGGCTATAACAGTTGCTTCATTAATTTGTACTGATTCCGAAATTGATGGACTGCACATATCGGACTTCGAAAAGTGAATTGCCTGACGTTCAAATGCCATGTTTTATTGATGTCATTATGGCGGTCTTGTTTACCATTGGCTGTTTCTAACTCCGGACTTACGGGCTTGCCTAATTGATCATGATCCGGCCCTGAAATGCTACATATGAAAGCATGGTTTACGGTTTTAGCTTTCGGCCATGTAGTTGTGGCCTTGTTCAATTGAATCACTCTGTAACCATTGCAAATTTATAACCCACAGACCTAAATAAACAAGCATTGTACTTACGGGCTTGGAAATGAATGGAGGCCAAAGTGGTCCTTTAGGAACTCCAACTGAGTGACGCATCTAAAATGGAACTGAAGTTCACTATAAAGTTCTTCATTTAGACATCAAGACATCTCACAGTTATGATCCAATATAAGTTCTGAAGGTTTGGTGTCATGACTTATAATATTATTTACTTAATATTGAGTGATGCACTCTAATCACATATATGTTGCATATAATTGGGTTTAAGACATTGAGATTTAAGATGTAAATCCATACTGCTGACACTTTAGTTGCTTCCGAAACCGGGAGTGACGTCACTTCCGTTTTTTTCTTGAGGACATTTTTTATGTTGATTTTAGGTGGACTATACTATATATATGTCTATCATCTATAGTTGATTATAGGTATGGTCAGTCTGTTTATTTTCACTGTAAAAAGGGATATTGTTATATATTAAGTTGAGCACTTTCTAATACAATCTATATCTTATCATTGTATATTGACGTTTAAGGAAGTGATATTTAAGGCTTACGTTTCTTTGAGGGACACTTTTCAATGTTACACATTTCCTCCGAAACCGGGAGTGATGTTTCATCCGATGTTTATCTTACATCTGCTCTTTACCTATATTGGACTATGAAAATAGTAATGGTCATTCTGTTTGCTTCAGCTATGGCAAGAGTTCGCCCTTTTTATATACATATAGGGCTGACTCTCTATCTATACTGTATATACCGGAAGGGTCGTTCTGCAACCGGAAGTGACGTCATATCCATTTTTACCGTTGTTTTCATGTTTGTCATGCTATTAATATATTTATATCTACATAATCACTTAGATATTAATAACCATGCTGATCAGTTTGTTACTATTAAGGATTGCTATATACAACTACTTTGTTCTGCATTTATATGCTGCTTTTTTTAAAAAGGAAGTAGCTTCGATGGAACCGGTGGTGACGTCACCCCCGGTTCCGTCGTTATGACGTCATTGTGACGAAGTGCCCTTCGCCACTTTGTCTTGGAGAGGACTGTTGGCCAGCCTCCTGCCCTGCGACTATGGCCCTGGTACATGTTGCCCTGTAAACACAGTATTCGGCCATACCAGAGTGTATGTCACTCATTCTGGCCCTTTACATACAGGGGGGGTCATTCGGTACTTGCCCTGTGTGAACCATGATACCACAGAAAGCTATGCCATGGAGCCCATTCATATAATGAAAGACTATGGGAAAGACTTTAGCTCCATGGCAATTGAACTGTGTGAAAAGGATCTGAGCGCTATTCGGTAGTTTTATGCGCTCAGACCCCAGCTGTAACGGAACCCATCACTGTTTTACCCTGTTTTATGATTATTTAATTCTTGGTTAAAATATGATCACATTGCTGTACTGTAGAAATGTTGTTTTATGTTCTACAGAATATATTGGCTCAGAATATCAAAGCGACTAGGCTAATAGATAATCCTGTTTCAGATAAGAAAAGTCGATTGTATAAACTGTTTTCATTCTCAGATAAGAACAAAGAGGGCTGATTTAATCATTGTCTGATTATATCAAGGAGCCTCAGGGAGGGGTGGCTCACCTATTGTCCTATATGTGTATTGTGTGGGGGATATGTGCAATGTCTGTGTGTTATGTGTAAAAACATACTTTTACTAACTTTTGAACCCCTGGTCTGATTCATGCCATTTTTGTATATGTTGTTCCCCTGGGTGAGAGCTATTGAATGGTGCGGGACTTAAAGGTGTACCCCCTGTATTTGGGGTACATCCAGAATGTGGTTAAAATTGTCTGTTTTAATTGTGTTACCTGTTATCTGAGGGGAGGAGACGTGGGGGTTGAACCATGTAGATAATTGGCTGTTGTGATAATTATGTGGGTGTAGCCCTTCAGAGGGCAACATTGCATAAAAGGAGATTCTCTGTCATTAAAATATAGTTCCTCTTGACCCTTCAAAACGTAGCCTCGTCTCGTTATTTGAGGGGATCGCTATCATACTGGGGATTGCTATGCTTCTGCATACTCCCTTGAGCTGTAACTACTGAACGCTTGTTCCTGATGTACTATCCTTGGAGTCTGTGGTGGTTTTGGTGTCCGGTGCGGTGCTTGTAGGCCTCGACGCAAACTAGGACGCGTCTATCAACGGAGGTACCCGGTCGGGGTGCCAGTAGATCCGTTACATTGGTGGCAGTGGTGGGATGGCGTCCTAGTAAGAGGAAAAGCAGCCCGGAGACACTGGTAACGTTTGGAGTTACAAATTGAGGGCAACGCTAGTATCTGTACAGCGCCCCTGGCTACAGCAGGATGGAACCGGCTAGTTTTCGTACAGCGTTCCATGATGAGGATGAGGAGGAGGCCGCGGACTACAGGGATGCAGACAGAAAGGAACTCTGGTATGATGCCCTGGAAGATGCCCAATGGCGGCGAGGTGAGAGTCTCCCCAGTGATGAGCAGCGGCTACAGAAGCGTGTGGCGATGCGGATGTATCTATTGGGAGAGCAGCCCCTGGATGAGTGGGTGACAAGACTAGAGACCCTGGTACGGCGAGAGATCTGGCTAGACAACGCATACCAGGCCCTCTGGTGGCATACCATTCGACTTACCCCCTGGACGGCTGAACACGACTTACCGGAGGGAGATGACTATGATGGCCCGGGATTATTATGGGATGCCTTGGAGGACGACATTGATCTTGGCAGCACGGAGGAGTCTAGGTTTTGGGACATCTACGACTACCGGATGGGCATGTATGTCTGGGATGACGAAGGCGAGGTGAGCAAAGACATGACCCACCTGGTAACAATAGAGTGGGAGCTGGAGCAGGACTACCAACACCTGCTCAGCTTCGTGCAGCCCCAACCTACTCGACAAGCAGAACCAGACTTCATAGACTGGTCCTGGGATGACCTCCAGATGGCAGGTAGAGATGGGACCAAGGTCTCTCTACCGGCCCTACAGGGGGCAGAAGGTGTCGTCCTTCCCCCCCAGCGGCAGTGTGAACCCCAGGGGGCAGAAGGTGTCATCCTTCCCCTCCAGCGGCAGTGTGAACCCCAGGGGGCAGAAGGTGTCGTCCTTCCCCCCCAGCGGCAGTGTGAACCCCAGGGGGCAGAAGTTGTAGTCCTTCCCCCCAAGCGGCAGTGTGAACCACAGGGGGCAGAAGGTGTCGTCCTTTCCCCCCAGTGGCAGTGTGAGCCCCAGGGGGCAGAAGGTGTCATCCTTCCCCCCCAGCGGCAGTGTGAACCCCAGGGGGCAGAAGGTGTCGTCCTTCCCCCCCAGCGGCAGTGTGAACCCCAGGGGGCAGAAGTTGTAGTCCTTCCCCCCCAGCGGCAGTGTGAACCACAGGGGGCAGAAGGTGTCGTCCTTCCGCCCAAGCGACAGTTTACCCTGACAAGGGGAGACACCAATCTCCCAGACGGCGCAGATGGGACCGTGGTCTCTGCGCCCACAGCCTGTCCAGATCCCCAACTACCCTCACTGGGACAACCGGAGGAGGGGGTAAGTACAAATTCCCTTCCCCAGCTAACTTCTAATGTGGCCCCAGGGTTAACAGAGGAAATGTTAACCCCCACTGACTGCCACGTTTCCCTGGCTACTGAGCCGGAATATGTCCCAAGTACCCCAGCAGAAGAGCTGGCATCAGGGCAGAGTGCCGCTGGCCTCTGCCCCTCAAGTCCCCTCAGTGTGTTGCCCCATCACCACAGCGAAATATCCAGGTGCCGTAACTGTTTGTTGTGGGTGGGCTGCTCTTGCACTTTGTTGTTGTGGGGGGGCTGCTCTAGCACTGGTTTATTGTGGGTTGGTGGATCGTCTAACGGAGGCACGGACCGGCAGAAGGTCAGGTGCCTGGTTAGACTTCCCCCCAAAGGGGAGATGTGTGACGAAGTGCCCTTCGCCACTTTGTCTTGGAGAGGACTGTTGGCCAGCCTCCTGCCCTGCGACTATGGCCCTGGTACATGTTGCCCTGTAAACACAGTATTCGGCCATACCAGAGTGTATGTCACTCATTCTGGCCCTTTACATACAGGGGGGGTCATTCGGTACTTGCCCTGTGTGAACCATGATACCACAGAAAGCTATGCCATGGAGCCCATTCATATAATGAAAGACTATGGGAAAGACTTTAGCTCCATGGCAATTGAACTGTGTGAAAAGGATCTGAGCGCTATTCGGTAGTTTTATGCGCTCAGACCCCAGCTGTAACGGAACCCATCACTGTTTTACCCTGTTTTATGATTATTTAATTCTTGGTTAAAATATGATCACATTGCTGTACTGTAGAAATGTTGTTTTATGTTCTACAGAATATATTGGCTCAGAATATCAAAGCGACTAGGCTAATAGATAATCCTGTTTCAGATAAGAAAAGTCGATTGTATAAACTGTTTTCATTCTCAGATAAGAACAAAGAGGGCTGATTTAATCATTGTCTGATTATATCAAGGAGCCTCAGGGAGGGGTGGCTCACCTATTGTCCTATATGTGTATTGTGTGGGGGATATGTGCAATGTCTGTGTGTTATGTGTAAAAACATACTTTTACTAACTTTTGAACCCCTGGTCTGATTCATGCCATTTTTGTATATGTTGTTCCCCTGGGTGAGAGCTATTGAATGGTGCGGGACTTAAAGGTGTACCCCCTGTATTTGGGGTACATCCAGAATGTGGTTAAAATTGTCTGTTTTAATTGTGTTACCTGTTATCTGAGGGGAGGAGACGTGGGGGTTGAACCATGTAGATAATTGGCTGTTGTGATAATTATGTGGGTGTAGCCCTTCAGAGGGCAACATTGCATAAAAGGAGATTCTCTGTCATTAAAATATAGTTCCTCTTGACCCTTCAAAACGTAGCCTCGTCTCGTTATTTGAGGGGATCGCTATCATACTGGGGATTGCTATGCTTCTGCATACTCCCTTGAGCTGTAACTACTGAACGCTTGTTCCTGATGTACTATCCTTGGAGTCTGTGGTGGTTTTGGTGTCCGGTGCGGTGCTTGTAGGCCTCGACGCAAACTAGGACGCGTCTATCAACGGAGGTACCCGGTCGGGGTGCCAGTAGATCCGTTACAGTCATAATGCAAGTTCAACAAGGATTTCAACAATTTGTAAGAATCTGCCCCTTTCCAAAGGGATATTAGGCTCTCTCTATGACATTTTCATTACCCCACATATACATCAAAAGCCTTCCTTCATGCAGAAATGGGAGCTAGATTTAAACCAAACCTGGGATAGTAACACATGGTCTAAAACGTGCTCAAATCTAGCTAAGGGCTCGATAAATTACAGTCTTTTGAAAACTTCCCTAAAAATACTACAACGGGCATATATGAACCCCTTGCGACTACATAAAATAAACTCTGCCGAAGCAGACATTGTTATTATTATTATTGTTTATTTATAACGCGCCAACATATTCCATAGCGCTGTTTTAGGGGGTGCAAGCACAAGGTAACTTTATGCACACATGGTGGCTATGCCCCAAAGTCCAGAACATTTCTCTTAAAACCACAAAGTTAATCTCAGAACTGTTCCAGACCTCCCTGACACCAGCTGTGGACTCTTGTTTGTTAGGTGCTAGATTTGTTAATACGGATGCTAAAGGCAATAAACTAGCACAGTCAATCATGCTGGCAGCCAAGAATGTTATAGCTAGGTCTTGGAAAGATAGCAATATCACATTTCAAAAAGTGATAAATAAAATCAATTATATATATTTAAATGAAAGGATGTATCACATATTTCTTAACTAATTTCTGGTGTTCTTAAGCATTTGGGAACCCTGGATCTCCTCATCACAGTGCGTTTCTGGGACGCTCCTATTGAATAAGCTTTAGGAGGTTATCTGCTTGGGTGTGGCGAGGGGTGTAGTCTGGAGATGGCCAGACAGAGACTGCTGGAGATAAAACCAGGCTTATAAAGTAGGTTTAAACCACCCCTTCTATGGGTGATTAGCAGGTGCGAGGAGACCGGACGAACCAACATGACCCCACTTGCTTTACTTTCAAGTTCATCTGTAGCTTTAGCAAATGTTTACACTTTCACGTAATGGACTATGATGTAGCACGAGAAACTGTTCTCAAATACAACATGGTTTATATAGTAAAGCAGTTACAAGCATAAAGCCAAGAAGGATAATACTATCACAAAAAAAGTTTGAAAAAATTGTTTGTTAGGATAATACAATTCATTCATTTTTGTGCTTATGTAAACCTACATCATTACAATGTTGTATACTTTAATTGCTTGTACTTAATAAAACTTAATGACATATAATGCACGTTCATGGGCCCATGCTTTTCCACTGATTAGTTCATTCTGACAAAGACAAGCCACTGAGGAAGCCGTTTACACAGAGAAACGATCGTCTGGTTGGTGAAATAACCCCAAGGATCTTGAGCAATTGTGGTCATTCCAACATGGTGTTCGCTTTCCCCTGAATTTGAGACATTCATTGTTTTAAAGCTAAGTAAAAAATGTTTTTGAGTCTTTTCTTTGATTTTAAGATTACAGTTTTTATCTGTTCTTGTCCCACCAGTACCCACAGTATAGGAGCCTTTTCAGGTTGCCTACAAGTGTATTACTGTATAATTATTGTCTCAACACAAATACATTTGTGGCACACACCTGCTATACCCGTGTAGGGTGCATAGCCAAAAAAAGGGTCATCTTACCTAGGTAGAGTCCCCAAGATCATTGGGTTCCCACTTTTCTGACCCAGGTGTCGGGGTCTCTACCACATTTATTTCGCCCCTTTTTTCCAACGAGACATATAGGTTTTGATTTATATGATAAACCTTATTACTGTGTTTACTGGTGGATTTAGATATATCCATTTTTTTTGGGGGGGGCATAATTTGAGTGTATAATAAAGTTTAAAAATGTTTGTTTTATATATTGTCCGAATTGAATAACATTTTATGAAAAGAAGATTTAGGCAATATTATGTTATCACATGTCTTGCAGTTTATCATGGCACCCAGGCCATTATCTAATATATCACCATTGTTTATGGAAGAGGAGGCATTTTTGCTTTACTTGTGGGAGGCCATGTTGAGTCCATCAGTATTGCACTTCCACCAAAAGCAGGTAGGACCCAAGTAAGAGAATTAAATGAGGTTTGTGACTGTGAGTGGTAAATGTACCATTAATAATTCATGTTCATGTTCAAGATTCAGTCCCCTTCTGGATTGCTGCTGTGTCATGTTCAAGGGGCTAGGGTACTTCAATGAAGCTGTGAGCTATACCATGTAGGGTTAGGCTTTAAGAGTAGGGTTTAGGGATAGGGTTAAGCCTTAGGGTTAGGTGTAGGGCTTATGCTTTAGGGTTAGGGTTGAGATTAGGATGCGATTTTAGGGGTAGACATTAGGCTCTAGTCATCCTAAAGGGTTGGCGATAGGTGTTAGGGTTAGGCTTTAGAGTTAGGGTTAGAATTTAGTGTTAGGGGTTAGAGATAGGGCTTAGGGTTATGGATTAGGGGATAGGGTTAGGCTTAGGCTTTAGGGTTATGCTTTAGGGTTAGGTTTAAGAGGATGGTGTGGTTTTAGGTTAGTTAGGGTTTGGCTTTAGGGTTAGGCATACGCTTTAGGGTTAGGTGTCAGGATTAGCTTTAGGGTATAGGGCTATGATTAGGCTTTAAAGTTAGGGTTAGGCTTTAGGGTTAGAGTTAGGCTTTTTGAGTTATGGTTAAAGGGATATCTAAGCGAGCTGGATTAATACATTTCTGCACTCTGTAGGCAAAAAGCAGGCTATATGTATGCAGCACATCTCATAAAACATTTTATTTTTATTAAGATCTAAAAATCCCTCTAATGATTATATTGACACCCCCAGGGTTGTCTACACAACTTCCTGGTGCCCCCCCCAATCAGTATGCAGCATCTAGGGAGCAATATTAACCCACTATTTACCTGCTGTTGCTTGCTCAGCCAATCTCCTTGCAGCTTCCTGTCACATCAGTGATACACTACATTTCCTAGTCTCCTTTGCTACATACTCCATGCTGATTTGTACTACAGCCAATAGGAGAGCAGTGTTGTCACTGCTGGTATATGACTCATTCCTACTCCCTCCCTATGCCGTGGGCTGTTGCCATAGCAACTAACATAGTGCTATGTCTCACATCTTTCTCAAACCGGATTGGCCAAGGCAAATTGGAGGGGGTGTTAATCCTCATTTTAAACTGTCAGAAATTACAATAGATTTTGCTAACTTTAAGGTAAGTGTTTAAATGTTTATTTTGGTTTTTTTTTTTCTCATAGATTTCTGTTTCTCCTCCATCAGATGCATTCATAATCCAGGAAACTTCTAAATCCCTTTAAAATGTTGTGGAAATTTGCTGCAGCTTTTCCAGTGGTAAAAAATGTCAGGAGCTCATGCACAGGAAAAATTCAGTGTAGGTTTTCTCAGAAAAGATGAATTTGTTAAAATAAATTAAACTGCTTAAAGGTCATGAAAGCTGAAGCATTACAGTGGGTGAGCATGTCAACAGAATCCTGGTTGGTTTAATAGATTTTTTTTATTTGTGACCATTTATGTGACCGGCTGTCTAAGCTCTATACCGGTTTACAGTAGTATATTTGTATATAGAGAGAGTATAGATCAGTAGTAGTCATCCTGGTCCCTACAGCCCACTAGTGGGTGATTCAAGCTTTCATGGTGAGCAGCGGGGTAATCACTTGGTGGCATCGTATGACGAGTGATGTCAGACGCCGGAGACCCACAGCACCACGCTTGGCTAGTTGGAGAGCTGGTGATAGAGCCTAGGGGCAGCAGTCAGGACTAAATTACTATCTAGTAAAGTACAGGGTGATACATAGCTAGGGTCATATGATCTATGTAACCCGAAATGAGATTACTGCGGCAATGGTGGGTAGGAAGGAAATCTTACCATTGAAAGTGGGCGGTAAGGATTTATCATCAAAATTGGTAGCATGACTTTAATGCGCATGCTGAGGTGGCGCTGACATATAGGCGCCGACAATTGGGCAGCACACAAATGTGCTCTGGGCTAGAATCGCTCACGCAATAGCGCGCCCCTACCAGCTTCCCTCCTCTCTCCCCCTGTATCCCTGAGTAAGTAAGGGGTAAGTAATATCTTTGGATGGGAGAGATGTGTGACAGAGAGGAGAGAACAAGTGGGTAGAAGAAAAGAGAGAGAACAGGCAGGGGTACACAGTATGAGTATGTGATGTATACCGGAATAGCAAAGAGGAGGCATTGGAACAGCAGATTATGTGGTGTATATAGGAATAGAGAGGAGGTACAGGAATAGGAGCCAGATAGGAATGTGCATGTGCTGGAGTAGCAGAGTTGTGTGCACAGGAACAGTCATGAGTAGAAACAGAAGTAAGAAGGTGTAGGAATAGTAGTGCGTAAGATTGCAGAAATAGAAGACCCCATTGTTGCCGAAGACAAGTAAAAAGCGTGCACACACACAAGCATGTGTAATGAGGGAGTAGTGTGTGTGTGTTTAACTACACAGTGCCATTGGTGCATGAGTCCAAATAATGTGTGGGGCTCTAAAGTCACATGTGGCCCTACAGCCACTTCTGCTATTCCCACGCACACAGCTGTCACTGCACTGTTATTCTTCAGTGCAGCTCTCCATCTACTATTTCTGCAGAGGAAAGCTGGTAGTGGCGCGCTATTGTGCAGGAGCACTACTAGCCAATTGTTTGTGCTGGCCAATTGTCGCTGCCCATATGTCAGTGCGACTTCAGCATGCACGCTGAAGACGGTGTGCCATCAAGATTGGGTGGCAGTTTTTAAAAAGGTTGACTACTCCTGGTATAGATCATAGTTTGAAAAATATTATTAAGTTATTATTGTTTATGAGCTAGATAGATCAGACGCACCCACCTCTACTTACAGACCAACCTCACAAGAATGTGATGAAGGAGTTTGCAATATGCTTTTATTTAAAGGAACACTGTTGTAGCCTAACAACATGAACTAGGCATTTATCTTTAATCCCATACATACAATTGTTCTTTATCCTGTGTGAGTTCTCATATGTCGGGTGAGATGTGAGGCCTGACTGAAACATTTCCCACATTCAGAACATGAAAGGCTTTCTCCTGTGTGAGTCATCTTATGTCTATTAAGACATGATGCCCGACTGAAACGACGCCCACATTCAGAACATGGAAAATGATTTCCTCCTGTATGAGTCCTCTTATGGCTATTAAGTACTGGGAGCTGAGTGAAACATTTCCCACATTCAGAACATGAAAAAGGTTTTTCCCCTGTATGAGTCCTCTTATGGCTATTAAGCACTGAGAGCTGACTAAAACATTTCCCACATTCAGAACATGGAAAAGGTTTTTCTCCTGTATGAGTCCTCATATGTACATGAAGATATGAGGCCCGACTGAAACATTTTCCACATTCAGAACATGCAAATGGTTTTTCTCCTGTTTGAGTCATCGTATGTCTATTAAGTACTCCCTCACACTCTCCCTGACACTATGTCCTGTCTGTCTCTCTCTGCGCTGTCTATCCTCCCTCCCTCACACTCTCCCGGACACTAGGCCCTGTCTGTCTCTCTCTGTGCTGTCTCTCTATCCTCCCTCACACTCTCCTGCACGATGTCCTGTCTGTCTCTCTGTCCTCTCTCCCTGCCTGTATGTCCTGTCTGTCTCTTTCTGCCCTATCTCTCTATCCTCTCTCCCTCACACTCTCCCTGACACTAAGTCTTGTCTGTCTCTCTCTGCCCTGTCTCTCTATCCTCTCTCGCACTCTCCCTGACACTATGTCCTGTCTGTCTCTCTCTGCGCTGTCTCTCTATCTCCTCTCCCTCACACTATGTCCTGTCTGTCTCTCTCTGTCCTGTCTCTCTATCCTCTCTCCCTCACACTCTCCCTGACACTAAGTCTTGTCTCTCTCTCTCTGCCCTGTCTCTCTATCCTCTCTTCCTCACACTCTCCCAGACACTATGTCCTGTCTGTCTCTCTCTGTGCTGTCTCTCTATCCTCTCTTCTCTTCAGTGTGTGTGTCTCTCTCCCTCCTCTCTACACACACGCTCTCGTCACTCTGTATAACACGGCTCCTGCTCCTATAATAATATTATTATACTCCTGTATTTATGCCACTCACAACTGATAACTAATCAGAGATCCAGATAACGCCATTAATGATCTCTTACTAATCACTTTTTTTACCTGCTTAGAACTCGGACAGACAAAGATCAGCTTCCGGCCGCCATCTTGAGAGACAACTGCAAGTGAATGATCCGGAAGACTTCATTTAAAAATAATAAATGTATCTACTGTATGGGGATAAGTGTAATATGTAGTATGCATATATCTCTCTCTACAATGAGTGTGTGTGTATTAGTATGCTACGCCTACTGTGGCTAGGAAGACAAATTCTGGGACGGACTACGGGCCCGCCATATTGGTTATGGGCAAGAGCCGAAGAGTGATAAGAAGTGCTGGCAGTAATGCTCTCCATGTTACAGGATGAGATACATTACTAGGGAATAAGCTGAAATCACCTCACTGACTGTACTTTATATATGACACTGACAGATTGCATAAGGATGTGCTGCTATGTATGAGATGTGTGTAGCACTATATGTATTCATGTACACACATATCAATATTTAGTCAGCAGCCGGGCTTGCCAAGATCCGTTGGTAACGCAACGGAGAAACTGCGGGCTCACCCTACGCCCCAGCAACACGTTACCATCACACCTACGCCCCGCAGGACTACACATGAGCACAACACTCAAATACACAATTCACACTGCGTCGCCCATAACACTTACAAAAGGAAACCGCGGCTTGCATAAAACTAAATAGGAGCCGAAAGAAATACAAACCTAGCGGCCAAACCGCGCACACCGAAAAACACGAAAACCATACAAACAAAAATACAATGAAAACTTCACACACAGGGCGTCTTGACGTGAGGTTACACCTCAATTTAGTCACTCGAAAATCCTCTAAGCGAGAGAAAAAGTGGCCGCCGAAAAAAAAGAAAACGAGGCTGCAGGGCCCTAAACACGCAAAACACCACCAAACACCTATGGATTTTCCAAAAAGCCGTACGAGGTACAAGATGCACTATTAACAAGGACGCTAAATCATCCACACCCGCGTACCACATACACAATCGCCGCCATTTTACAACACTAACTTACAGAATGCGGAAGTACACAGCTACACTAACGGCTTCCCCTTGCGCACGCAGCCTATTTACACTACACACTACAAACATTGCTGACACACCTCAGCTCCACAACACTGCAAATCTACATTATATGCTGCAGGGACATGAAAACAGATTGTCAGCTCTTCAGCACAATGCATCCTGCATATATTACTTACAAATAGGTATATTCATTTATTAATGTATTAATTATTTCATTAGCATACAAAATACACATACACAAAAACACCACAGTATCGCAATGAACGGCAAACCCCTTCACCGCGCGCCTCACAAGGAGCGCCAACCGTGCTTATAGGACACAAACTACACCAGGGGACAGCCTTGCAATAAGCGCAAAAAGGAGATCAGCGCCAACCTTACAATGACAGCAAAAGCGCCTCTGATAACAAAAATATGCTCGCAATGAGCGCCGAAGGATCTCACACGACCAAAACACTTACTGTCTGTGGCAAACAGCATTACCTGCCTTACAATCTGCCTTACAATTTTATTGCTCCGTCATTTTTGACGGGTAAGACGTGAGTCATCAATAATATAGTTGTCAATGTGTGTAATTGCGCACAGAGAGAGAGGGCGCACAGAGAGAGGCAGAGGGTGCAGAGAAAGAGAGGGACCACAGAGCGAGAGACAAACAGGGTACACAGAGAGAGGGAGCACAGAGAGAGAGGGCGCACAGAGAGAGAGACAGGGCACACAGACAGAGAGCGAGACATGGTACACAGAGAGAGGGTGCACAGAGAAATAGACAGGGTACAGAGAGAGAAAGGGAGCACAGAGAGAGAGAGAAGGTGCAGAGAGAGACAGGGCACACAAAGCGAGGGTGCATAGAGAGAGAGACAGGGTACACAGAGAGAGGGCGCACAGAGAGAGACATGATATACAAAGAGAGGGCACACAGAGAGAGAGCCATCGTATACAGAGAGAGGAAGCACAGAGAGAGAGGGCACACAGAGAGAGAGAGACAGGGTACACAGAGAGAGAGACATGATATACAAAGAGAGGGCATACAGAGAGAGAGAGACATCGTACACAGAGAGAGAGCACACAGAGAGAGGGTGCACAGATAGAGAGAGTGACAGGGAACACAGAGAGAGAGAGAGAGACATGGTACACAGAGAGAGAGAAAGGGTGCACAGAGAGAGAGGGAGAGGGAGTACAGTGAGAGGGCACGCATAGAGAGAGAGTGACAGGGTACACAGAGAGAGAGACAGGGTACACAGGGTCTCCTTCCCCCATGTCTCTCTTCCTCCCCTCCTCTCCTTACCCTGTGTCTCTTCCCCACTTCCTCTCCTTACCCTGTGTCTCTCTTCCCCTCCTCCTCTCCTTCCACTGTGTCTATCTTCCCCTCCTCCTCTCCTTCCCCTGTGTCTCCCTTCCCCTCCTCCTCTCCTTCCCCTGTGTCTCTTCCCCTCTTCTCTCCCTCCCCTGTGCCTCTCTTCCTCTCCTCCTCTCCTTCCCCTGTGTCTCTCTTCCCCTCCTCTCTTTCCCCTGTGTTTCTCTTCCCCTCCTCTCCTTCCCTTGTGTCTCTCTTCCTCTCCTCCGCTCCTTACCCTGTGTCTCTCTTCCCCTCCTCCTCTCCTTACCCTGTGTGTCTCTTCCCCTCCTCCTTCTCTCCCTCCCCTGTGTCTCTCTTCCGCTCCTCTCCTTCTCCTGTGTCTCTCTTCCCCTCCTCTCCTTACCCTCTGTCTCAATTCCCCTCCTCCTCTCCCTCCCCTGTGTCTCTCTTCCCCTCCTCCTCTGATTACCCTGTGTGTCTCTTCCCTCCTCCTTCCCCTGTGTCTCTCTTCCCCTCCTCCTGTCCTTCCCCTGTGTCTCTCTTCCCCTCCTCTCCTTACCCTGTGTCTCTCTTCCCCTCCTCCTGTCCCTCCCCTCTGTCTCACTTCCCCTCCTCCTCTCCCTCCCCTGTGTCTCTCTTCCCCTCCTCCTCTCCTTACCCTGTGTGTCTCTTCCCCTCCTCCTCCTCTCCCTCCCCGGTGTCTCTCTTCCCCTCCTCTCCTTCTCCTGTGTCTCTCTTCGCCTCCTCTCCTTAACCTATGTCTCTCTTCCCCTCCTCCTGAACCTCCCATGTGTCTTTCTTCCCCTCCTCCTCTCCTTACCATGTGTGTCTCTTCCTCTCCTCCTTCCCCTGTGTCTCTCTTCCCCTCCTCCTCTCCTTCCCCTGTGTCTCTCTTCCCCTCCTCTCCTTACCCTGTGTCTCTCTTCCCCTCCTCCTGTCCCTCCCCTCTGTCTCACTTCCCCTCCTCCTCTCCCTCCCCTGTGTCTCTCTTCCCCTCCTCCTCTCCTTACCCTGTGTGTCTCTTCCCCTCCTCCTCCTCTCCCTCCCCGGTGTCTCTCTTCCCCTCCTCTCCTTCTTCTGTGTCTCTCTTCGCCTCCTCTCCTTAACCTATGTCTCTCTTCCCCTCCTCCTGAACCTCCCATGTGTCTTTCTTCCCCTCCTCCTCTCCTTACCATGTGTGTCTCTTCCTCTCCTCCTTCCCCTGTGTCTCTCTTCCCCTCCTCCTCTCCTTCCCCTGTGTCTCTCTTCCCCTCCTCTCCTTACCCTGTGTCTCTCTTCCCCTCCTCCTGTCCCTCCCCTCTGTCTCACTTCCCCTCCTCCTCTCCCTCCCCTGTGTCTCTCTTCCCCTCCTCCTCTCCTTACCCTGTGTGTCTCTTCCCCTCCTCCTCCTCTCCCTCCCCGGTGTCTCTCTTCCCCTCCTCTCCTTCTTCTGTGTCTCTCTTCCCCTCCTCCTGAACCTCCCATGTGTCTTTCTTCCCCTCCTCCTCTCCTTACCATGTGTGTCTCTTCCTCTCCTCCTTCCCCTGTGTCTCTCTTCCCCTCCTCCTCTCCTTCCCCTGTGTCTCTCTTCCCCTCCTCTCCTTACCCTGTGTCTTTCTTCCCCTCAGCCTTTCACTCCCCTGTCTCTCTCCCCCCCCTGTTTCTCTCTTCCTCTCCTCCTCTCCTTCCCCTTTGTCTCCCTTCCCCTCCTCCTCTCCTTCCCCTGTGTCTCTCTTCCCCTCCTCTCCCTCCCCTGTGTCTCTCTTCCTCTCCTCCACTCCTTACTCTGTGTCTCTCTTCCCATCTTCCTCTCCCTCCCCTTTGTCTTTCTTTTCCTCCTCTCCTTACCCTGTGCCTGTTCCCCTCTTCCTCTCCTTACCCTGTGTCTCTCTTCTCCTTCTCCTCTCCTTCCACTGTGTCTCTCTTCCCCTCCTCCTCTCCTTACCCTGTGTGTCTCTTCCCCTCCTCCTCCTCTCCCTCCCCGGTGTCTCTCTTCCCCTCCTCTCCTTCTCCTGTGTCTCTCTTCCCCTCCTCTCCTTAACCTATGTCTCTCTTCCCCTCCTCCTGCCCCTCCCCTGTGTCTTTCTTCCCCTCCTCCTCTCCTTACCATGTGTGTCTCTTCCTCTCCCCCTTCCCCTGTGTCTCTCTTCCCCTCCTCCTCTCCTTCCCCTGTGTCTCTCTTCCCCTCCTCTCCTTACCCTGTGTCTTTCTTCCCCTCCTCCTTTCCCTCCCCTGTCTCTCTCCACGCCTCCTCTCCCTCCCCTGTGTCTCTCTTCCCCTCCTCTCCCTCCCCTGTGTCTCTCTTCCTCTCCTTCCCCTTTGTCTCCTTTCCCCTCCTCCTCTCTTTCCCCTGTGTTTCTCTTCCCCTCCTCTCCTTCCCCTGTGTCTCTCTTCCTCTCATCCGCTCCTTACCCTGTGTCTCTCTTCCCCTCCTCCTCTCCTTACCATGTGTGTCTCTTCCCCTCCTCCTCCTCTCCCTCCCCTGTGTCTCTCTTCCGCTCCTCTCCTTCTCCTGTGTCTCTCTTCCCCTCCTCTCCTTACCCTCTGTCTTACTTCCCCTCCTCCTCTCCCTCCCCAGTGTCTCTCTTCCCCTCCTCCTCTGATTACCCTGTGTGTCTCTTCCCTCCTCCTTCCCCTGTGTCTCTCTTTCCCTCCTCCTGTCCTTCCCCTGTGTCTCTCTTCCCCTCCTCTCCTCCTGTGTCTCTCTTCCCCTCCTCTCCTTACCCTGTGTCTCTCTTCCCCACCTTCTGCCCTTCCCCTGTGTCTCTCTTCCCCTCCTCTTATCCTTACCCTGTGTGTCTCTTCCCCTCCTCCTTCCCCTGTGTCTCTCTTTCTTTCCTCCTCTCCTTCCCCTGTGTCTCTCTTCCCCTCCTCCTCTCCTTCCCCTGTATCCCCCTTCCCCTCCTCTCCTTACCCTGTGTCTCTTTTCCCCTCCTCCTGTCCCTCCCCTCTGTCTCTCTTCCCCTCCTCCTCTCCTTCCCCTGTGTCTCTCTTCCCCTCCTCCTCTCCTTACCCTGTGTGTCTCTTCCCCTCCTCCTCCTCTCCCTCCACTGTGTCTCTCTTCCCCTCCTCTCCTTCTCCTGTGTCTCTCTTCCCCTCCTCTCCTTACCCTGTGTCTCTCTTCCCCACCTTCTGCCCTTCCCCTGTGTCTCTCTTCCCCTCCTCTTCTCCTTACCCTGTGTGTCTCTTCCCCTCCTCCTTCCCCTGTGTCTCTCTTTCTCTCCTCCTCTCCTTCCCCTGTGTCTCTCTTCCCCTCCTCCTCTCCTTCCCCTGTGTCCCCCTTCCCCTCCTCTCCTTACCCTGTGTCTCTTTTCCCCTCCTCCTTTCCCTCCACTCTGTCTCTCTTCCCCTCCTCCTTTCCTTACCCTTTGTCTCTCTTCCCCTCCTCTTCTCCTTACCCTGTGTGTCTTCTTCCCCTCCTCTCCTTACCCTCTGTCTCAATTCCCCTCCTCCTCTCCCTCCCCTGTGTCTCTCTTCCCCTCCTCCTCTGATTAGCCTGTGTGTCTCTTCCCTCCTCCTTCCCCTGTGTCTCTCTTCCCCTCCTCCTGTCCTTCCCCTGTGTCTCACTTCCCCCCCTCTCCTTACCCTGTGTCTCTCTTCCCCTCCTCCTGTCCCTCCCCTCTGTCTCACTTCCCCTCCTCCTCTCCCTCCCCTGTGTCTCTCTCCTCCCCTCCTCCTCTCCTTACCCTGTGTGTCTCTTCCCCTCCTCCTCCTCTCCCTCCCCGGTGTCTCTCTTCCCCTCCTCTCCTTCTCCTGTGTCTCTCTTCCCCTCCTCTCCTTAACCTATGTCTCTCTTCCCCTCCTCCTGCACCTCCCCTGTGCCTGTTCCCCTCTTCCTCTCCTTACCCTGTGTCTCTCTTCCCCTTCTCCTCTCCTTCCACTGTGTCTCTCTTCCCATCCTCCTCTCCATCCCCTGTGTCTCCCTTCCCCTTCCTCCTCTCCTTCCCCTGTGTCTCTCTGTCCCCCTCCTCTCCCTCCCCTGTGTCTCTCTTCCTCTCCTTCCCCTTTGTCTCCTTTCCCTTCCTCCTCTCCTTCCCCTGTGTCTCTCTTCCCCTCCTCTCCCTCTCCTGTGTCTCTCTTCCTCTCCTCCGCTCCTTACCCTGTGTCTCTCTTCCCCTCCTCCTCTCCTTACCCTGTGTGTCTCTTCCCCTCCTCCTCCTCTCCCTCCCCTGTGTCTCTCTTCCCCTCCTCTCCTTCTCCTGTGTCTCTCTTCCCCTCCTCTCCTTACCCTGTGTTTCTCTTCCCCACCTTCTGCCCCTCCCCTGTGTCTCTCTTCCCCTCCTCTTCTCCTTACCCTGTGTGTCTCTTCCCCTCCTCCTTCCCCTGTGTCTCTCTTCCCCTCCTCCTCTCCTTCCCCTGTGTCTCCCTTCCCCTCCTCTCCTTACCCTGTGTCTCTCTTCCCCTCCTCCTGTCTCTCCCCTCTGTCTCTCTTCCCCTCCTCCTCTCCTTCTCCTGTTTCTCTCTTCCCCTCCTCCTCTCCTTACCCTGTGTGTCTCTTCCCCTCCACTCCCTCCCCTGTGTCTCTCTTCCCCTCCTCTCCTTCTCCTGTGTCTCTCTTCCACTCCTCTCATTAACCTATGTCTCTCTTCCCCTCCCCTGTGTCTCTCTTCTCCTCTTCCTCTCCTTACCCTGTGTGTCTCTTCCCCTCCTCCTTCCACTGTCTCTCTCTTTCCCTCCTCCTCTACTTCCCCTGTGTCTCTATTCCCCTCCTCTCCTTACCCTGTGTCTTTCTTCCCCTCCTCCTGTCCCTCCCCTCTGTCTCTCTTCCCCTCCTCCTCTCCCTCCCCTGTGTTTCTCTTCCACTACTCCTCTCCTTACCCTGTGTGTCTCTTCCCCTCCTCCTCCTCTCCCTCCCCTGTGTCCCTCTTCCCCTCCTCTCCTTCTCCTTCGTCTCTCTTCCCCACCTCTCCTTAACCTATGTCTCTCTTCCCCTCCTCCTGTCCCTCCCCTGTGTCTCTCTTCCCCTCCTCCTCTCCTTACCATGTGTGTCTCTTCCCCTCCTCCTTCCCCTGTGTCTCTCTCCCCTCCTCCTCTCCTTCCCCTGTGTCTCTCTTCCCCTCCTCTCCTTCCCCTGTGTCTCTCTTCTTTTCCTCCTGTTCCCCCCCCTCTGTCTCTCTTCCCCTCCTCCTCTCCCTCCCCTGTGTCTCTCTACCCCTCCTCCTCTCCCTTCCCTGTATTTCTCTTCCCCTCCTCCTCTCCCTCCCCGGTGTTTCTCTTCCTCTCCTCCTCTCCCTCCCCTCTGTCTCTCTTCCCCTCCTCTCCTTACCCGTTGTCTTTCTACCCCTCCTCCTCTCCCTCCCCTGTGTCTCTCTTCCCCTCCTCTTCTTACCGTGTGTGTCTCTTCCCCTCCTCCTCTCCTTACCCTGTGTCTCTCTTCCCCTTCTCCAGTACCTCCCCTGCATCTCTCTTCCCCTCCTACTCTCCCTCCCCTGTGTCTCTCTTCCCCTCCTCTCCTTACCCTGTGTCTCTCTTCCCCTCCTCCTCTCCCTCTCCTGAGTCTATCTTCCCCTCCTCCTCTCCCTCCCCTGTGTCTCTCTACCCCTCCTCCTCTCCCTCCCCTGTGTCTCTCTTCCTCTCCTTACCCTGTGTCTCTCTTCCCTTCCTCCTCTCCCTCCCCTGTGTCTCTCTTCCTTTCCTTACCCTGTATCTCTCTTCCCCTCCTCCTCTCCCTCCCCTGTGTCTCTCTTCCCCTCCTGTCCTTACCCTGTGTCTCTCTTCCCCTCCTCCTCTCCCTTCCCCGTGTCTCTCTTCCCCTCCTCCTCTCCCTCCCCTGTGTCTCTCTTCCCCTCCTCCTCTCCCTCCCCTGGGTCTCTCTTCCCCTCTTCCTCTCCTCCCCCTGTGTCTCTCTTCCCCTCCTCCTCTCCCTCCCCTGTGTCTCTCTTCCTCTCCTTACCCTGTGTCTCTCTTCCCTTCCTCCTCTCCCTCCCCTGTGTCTCTCTTCCTTTCCTTACCCTGTATCTCTCTTCCCTTCCTCCTCTCCCTCCCCTGTGTCTCTCTTCCCCTCCTGTCCTTACCCTGTGTCTCTCTTCCCCTCCTCCTCTCCCTTCCCCGTGTCTCTCTTCCCCTCCTCCTCTCCCTCCCCTGTGTCTCTCTTCCCCTCCTCCTCTCCCTCCCCTGTGTCTCTCTTCCCCTCCTCCTCTCCCTCCCCTGTGTCTCTCTTCCCCTCCTCTTCTCCCTCCCCTGTGTCTCTCTTCCTCTCCTTACCCTGTGTCTCTCTTCCCTTCCTCCTCTCCCTCCCCTGTGTCTCTCTTCCTCTCCTTACCCTGTGTCTCTCTTCCCCTCCTCCTCTCCCTTCCCTGTGTCTCACTTTTACCCTCCTCCTCTCCCTCTTCTCTGTCTCTCTTCCCTTCCTCCTCTCCCTTCCATGTGTCTTTCTTCCCCTCCTCCTTTCCCTCCCCTGTGTCTCTCTTCCCCTCCTCCTCTCCTTACCCTGTGTCTCTCTTCCCCTCCTCCTCTCCCTCCCCTGTGTCTCTCTTCCCCTCTTCCTCTCCTTACCCTGTGTCTCTCTTCCTCTCCTTACCCTGTGTCTCCCTTCCACTCCTGCTCTCCCTCCCCTGTGTCTCTCTTCCTCTCCTTACCCTGTGTCTCTCTTCCCCTCCTCCTCTCCCTTCCCTGTGTCTCTTTTCCCCTCCTCCTCTCCCTCCCCTCTGTCTCTTTTCCCTTCCTCCTCTCCCTTCCCTGTGTCTTTCTTCCTCTCCTCCTCTCCCTCCCATGTGTCTCTTTTCCCCTCCTCATCTCCCTTCCCTGTATCTCTCTTCCCCTCCTCCTCTCCCTCCCCTGTGTCTCTTCCCCTCCTCCTTTCCCTCCCCTGTGTCTCTCTTCCCCTCCTTCTCTCCCTTCCCTGTGTCTCTCTTCCCCTCCTCCTCTCCCTCCCCTGTGTCTCTCTTCCCCTCCTCCTCTCCCTCATTGCCTGCGAGCCAACATTATGAGCCGCAGGACTTCGAAAATAAAATACCCAAGGTCTCAAAACAACCCACTAACCTCCCAAAATTCCTGAATTTTGGCACTCGAAAATCGGCTAAGCAAGAAAAAAAATGGAGTTTTAAAAAAATGATAACGAGGCTCCACGACACCGGACCGCGCATGCCCCTGCCAGCCACTTACAACTTGCATAAAAAAACCAAGCCTACATTAAGCCCATGCTGGGGGTCCCCATGGGGGGCCCCTTACTCTGTGTCTCTCTTCCCCTCCTCCTCTCCTTACCCTGTGTGTCTCTTCCCCTCCTCCTCCTCTCCCTCCCCTGTGTCTCTCTTCCGCTCCTCTCCCTCCCCTGTGTCCCTCTTCCCCTCTCTCCTTCTCCTTTGTCTCTCTTCCCCACCTCTCCTTAACCTATGTCTCTCTTCCCCTCCTCCTGTCCCTCCCCTGTGTCTCTCTTCCCCTCCTCCTCTCCTTACCATGTGTGTCTCTTCCCCTCCTCCCTCCCCTGTGTCTCTCTCCCCTCCTCCTCTCCTTCCCCTGTGTCTCTCTTCCCCCTCCTCTCCTTACCCTGTGTCTCTCTTC
>JAPZIH010000711.1:11749646-11794302 GCA_027410445.1 Discoglossus pictus | reverse complement strand
TTTCTCTCCCTCCCTCTTTCCCCCTTTCTCTCTATCCCTCCCCTCTCTCTCTCCCTCCCTCCTTCTCTCTCTCCCCCCTCCCTCTCTAGCCCTCCCTCCTTCTCTCTCTCTCTCTAACCCTCTTTCTCTCGCTCCCCTCTATCTCCCTCCTTCTCCCTCTCCCCCTCTCCCTTCCTTCCTCTCTTCCCCTTCCTCCCCCTATCCCCCCTCCTTCTCTCTCTCCCCTTCTCTCTCTCCCCCTACCCCCTCTCTCTCTCCCCCTCCCTCTCTCTCCCCCACTCCCCCTCTCTCTCCCTTCCTCTCTCTCTCCCAGTATGGTGTCACAGCTCCAGACCCCTCTCTCTCTCCCCCTCTCTCCCCCATCTCCTTTCTCTCTCTCTTCCCTCCCCCTCCCTCCCTCTCTCCTCCTCCCTCTCTCTCTCCCTCCCATCCCTATCTCCTCCTCCCCTCTCTCTCTCTCCTCCTCCCTCTTCTCTCTCTCTCCCCCTCCCTCCTTCTCTCTCTCCATCCCCCCTTCTCTCTCTTTCTCTCCCTCTCCCCGTCTTCCTCCCTCTCTCCCCCTTCCTCTGTCTCCCTCTCTCTCTCCCCCTCCCTGCCCCTCTCTCTCCTCCTCCCCCTCTCTCCCCCCCTACCATCTCTCTCTCTCCCCATATGGTGTCACAGCTCCAGACCCCTCTCTCTCTCCCCTTTCTTTCTTTTTCCCCCTCCCTCTCTCCCCCTCCCTCCCCCCTCTCTCCCTCATTCTCTCTCTTTCCCCTCCCTCCCTCCCTCTTCCCCCCTTTCTCTCTATCCCTCCCCTCTCTCTCTCCCATTCCTCCTTTTCTCTCTCTCCCCCTCCCCTCTCTCTCCCTCCTTCTCTCTCTCTCCCCCTCCCCTATTTCTACCCCTCCCTCCTTCTCTCTCTCTCCCCCTCCCCTCTTTCTACCCCTCCCTCTCTTGCCCTCCCTCTTTCTGTCTCTCTCCCCCTTTCTCTCCCTCCTTCTCCCTCTCTACCCCTCCCTCCCCCTATCCCCCCTCCTTCTCTCGCTCCCCCTACCCCCCTCTCTCTCTCCCCCACTCCCCCTCCCTTCCTTCCTCTCTCTCTCCCTCTCCCCCCCTCTCCTCTCTCCCAGTATGGTGTCACAGCTCCAGACCCCTCTCTCTCTCCCCCTCCCTCCCCATCTCCTTTCTCTCTCTCTCCCTCCTTCTCTCTCCCCTCCCCCCTCCCTCTCTCCCTCCCCTCCCTCTCTCCTCCTCCCCTCTCTCTCTCCTCCTCCCTCTTCTCTTTCTCCCCCTCCCTCCTTCTCTCTCTCCCCTCCCTCCTTCCCTCTCTCTCTACCCCTGCCCCCCTCTCTCCCTCACTCCTTCCTCTCCCCTCACTCCCTCTCTCTCTCTCCCTCTCTCCCCCTCCCTCCCTCTCCCCTCTCTCTCTCCCCTCCCTCTCTCCCAGTATGATGTCACAGCTCCAGACCCCCCCTCTCTTTCCCCTTTCCTGTCTCCCTCTCTCCCCCTCCTTCTCATTCACTCTCCCCATCCCTCCCACCATCCCCTCCCTCTCTCCCCCTCCCCCATCCCTCTCTCCCCTTCACTCTCTCCCCCTACCCCCTCTCTCTCTCCCAATCTCTCTCCCCCTCCCTCTCTCTCTCTCCCCCTCCCTCTCTCCCCTTCCTCTCTCTCTCTCCACCTCTCTCTCTCCCTCTCTCCCCTCTTTCTCTCTCCCAGTATGGTGTCAAAGCTCCAGACCCCTCTCTCGCTCCCTCGCCCCCCTCTCTCTTTCCCCCTCACTCCCCCCTCTCTCTCCCCCCTCCCTCTCCCCTCTCTCTCTGTCTACCTCCCTCTCCCTGCCCTCTCTCCCCCTCCCTCCCAGTATGATGTCACAGCTCCAGACCCCTCTCCCCCTCCCTCCTTCTCTCTCTTTCTCCCCATCTCTCCTTCTCACTCCCCCTCCTTCTCTCTCTTTCCTCTCCCTCCTTCTCCATGATGTCACAGCTCCAGACCCCTCTCTCTCGCTCCCCCTTCCCTCTCTCTTTCCCTCCCTTTCCCCTCTCTCTCTCCCTTCCCCTCCCTCCCTTTTTCCCTCTCCTTCTCTCTCCCCTCCCTCCTTCTCTCTCTCCCCCTCCTTCTCTCTCTCTCTTCCCCTCCCCCCATCCCCCTCCTTCTCTCTCCCCTCCCTTTCCCCCTCCCTTCTTCTCTCTCACCCTCTCTCCTTCTCTCTCTCCCCCTCCCTCACTCTCTCTCCCCTCCCTCTTTCCCCCTTTCTCTCCCCTCCCTTTCCCCCTCCCTCCTTCTCTCCCCCCTCCCTCCTTCTCTCTCTCTCCCCTCCCTCTTTCCCCCCTTTCTCTCTCTCCCTCCCCTCTCTCTCTCCCCTTCCTCCTTTTCTCTCTATCCCCTCCCCTCTCTCTCCATCCCTCCTTCTCTCTCTGCCCCTCCCTCCTTCTCTCTCTCCCCATCCCCTCTCTCTCCCCCTCCCTCCTTCTCTCTCTCCTCCTCTTTCTCTCCCTTCCCTCTCTCTCCGTCCTTCCCTCTCTCTTCCCCTCTTCCTCTCCCCTCCCTCTCTCCCCCTTCCTCATCCCCCTCCTTCTCTCTCTCCCCCTACCCCCGTTTCCCCCTCCCTCTCTCTATCCCCCTCCCCTCTCTCTCCATCCCTCCTTCTCTCTCTGCCCCTCCCTCCTTCTCTCTCTCCCCATCCCCTCTCTCTCCCCCTCCCTCCTTCTCTCTCTCCTCCTCTTTCTCTCCCTTCCCTCTCTCTCCGTCCTTCCCTCTCTCTTCCCCTCTTCCTCTCCCCTCCCTCTCTCCCCCTTCCTCATCCCCCTCCTTCTCTCTCTCCCCCTACCCCCGTTTCCCCCTCCCTCTCTCTCCCCCACTCCCCCTCCCACCCCTCCCCTCTCGCTTAGTATGGTGTCACAGCTCCAGACCCCTCTCTCGCTCCCTCGCCCCCGTCTCTCTTTCCCCCTCCCTCCCCCCTCTCCTTTCTCTCTCTCTCCCCCCCTTCTCTCTCTCCCCCCTTCCACTCTCTCGAAACTCCCTTCCCCCTCTCGCTCCCTCCCTCCCCCCTCTCTATCTCTCTCCCCCTTCCTCTCTGCCTCCCTCTCTCTCCTCCCTCCTCCTCCTCCTCTCTCTCTCCCAGTATGGTGTCACAGCTCCAGACCCCTCTCTCTCTCCCCCCCTCCTTCTCTCTCTCCCTCTCTCCCCCCCTTCCCCCTCTCTCTCCCTTCCCCCTCTCGCCCCCTCCCTCCCCCTCTCTATCTCTCTCCCTCTCTCCCCCTTCCTCTCTCCCTCCCTCTCTTCCCCCTCTCCCCCTCTCTCTCCCAATATGGTGTCACAACCCCAGACCCCTCTGTGTGTATCCCTTCAATCCCCGGGTCTGTGCAGCTTCCTGTCTTGGCACACAGTGATCAATACAATAACACAATCAGTCCTATCTTTACATTTGTATGTGCAGAGTGAGAGACAGATGTATATACAAAGCGTCACCATGGAAACAAGATTACATTAGAGACCCGCCCCCTAATGTGACGAGGGGATCCTGTTTGTGCCGCTATGCATTGTGGGACTTCCGGTACATCCACTTCCGGTCCGGTCAGCTGGTGCGGCCTAGAGCGGATCCGGGTGTGTGTCCGAGCTCTGAGCAGGTAAATAAAGAGATTAATGTTCCAATTACTGATCAGGAGATAATACAGGAAGTTATTTGTGTCTGTGACTGGTTATCAGGTGCGAGTGGGATTAAGACCGGAAGTGATACCGGATATAATGATATTATACTATATATATAATACAGAGTGATGGGGGAGGGACTATCTATCTATCTGTGACTGTACATCTACTTCCGGTTTTATGAGAGCTTGCGGCCTAGTGCGGATCCGGGTGTGTGTCCGAGCTCTGAGCAGGTAAATAAAGTTATTAATGTTCCAATTACTGACCAGGAGATAATACAGGAAGTTTTTTGTATCTGTGACTGGTTATCAGGTGCGAGTGTGATAAAGTCAGGAAGTGATACCGGATATAATGATATTATACTATATATATAATACAGACCGATGGGAGAGGGGCTGTATGTCTGTCTATCTATCCCTCTGTCTGTCTATCTATATATCTATCTATCCCTCTGTATATATATATATATAATCTTATAGACAGTTATCACTTACTTATTGAGTTGTGTATATATACTGTATCTATCTGTCTAAATCTATCTGTATATCTATCTATCTGTGACTGGTTATCAGTTGCGAGTGGGATAAAGACAGAAACAGATACCGGGATATAATGATATTATACTATATATATAATACAGAGTGATGGGAGAGGGGCTATCTGTCTATCTGTCTGTCTATCTATCTCTCTGTCTATCTATCTATCCCTCTGTCTGTCTATCTATCTGTGACTGGTTATTAGGTGCGAGTGGGATAAAGACCGGAACAGATACCGGATATAATGATATTATCACATATATAGTTCTCAGCAGTGCGACCTTGCCAAAATCCGTTGATAACGCGACGTTAAAACTGCAGGCTCGCAAAGCGAGCCATCTACAACTGCGGCCCTGCGGAGTGGGGCTATCTAGATAGATAGACAGAAAGATTCATAGAAAGACAGATAGAAAGCCCCACTCCCATCACTCTGCATTATAGATATATAGTATAATATCATTATATCCGGTATCTTTTCCTGTCTTTATCCCACTCGCACCTGATAACCAGTCACATACAGATAGAGAGATAGACAGAGAGAGAGATAGATGTATTTTTGGTTATCAGAGCTCCTTTGGCGCTCATTGCAAGGTTTGCGCTGATGGCCTTTTGGTGCTCATTGCGAGCCTGGTGTAGGTGTGCTCCTCTAAACACCGTTGACCTTCCTTGTGAGGCGCGAGCTGAGCGCCTTT
Source organism: Discoglossus pictus (assembly GCA_027410445.1). Classification (NCBI taxonomy): domain Eukaryota; kingdom Metazoa; phylum Chordata; class Amphibia; order Anura; family Alytidae; genus Discoglossus; species Discoglossus pictus. Next base: position 11,789,441 of record JAPZIH010000711.1, on the reverse strand, counting down.
AGCCTTAATTGTAATTTCTGTCTTCTGTACCCCCTTGCTGTGTGTGTGTTTTTTTTTTGTATTTTGTGTGTTTTTTGCTGTGAGTGGTTCGGCTGTTAAGTTCGTATTTTTTGCAGCTCAAAGTGCTACAGGTTTCGCAGTGTGAATTGTGTATTTGTGTTGATGTGTAGTTCCGCGGGTTGTAGGTATGATGCGCATGTTGTGCAGGGTCGTGTAACAAATCCCAGCGTGTGACCGTCTCATGTTTATTTGTACTGACCATAAAGACATGTAACAAATCCCAGCGTGTGACCGTCTCATGTTTATTTGTACAGACCATAAAGACATGTAACAAATCCCAGCGTGTGACCGTCTCATGTTTATTTGTACAGACCATAAAGACATGTAACAAATCCCAGCGTGTGACTGTCTCATGTTTATTTGTACAGACCATAAAGACGTATAACAAATCCCAGCGTGTGACCATCTCATGTTCATTTGTACAGACCATAAAGCCATGTAACAAATCCCAGCGTGTGACCGTCTCATGTTTATTTGTATAGACAGTGACAAAGTGACACCATCAGGTCTCTCAGAGTCTGACCAAGAAGAAGAGACAAATATGGGGAGTCCCCGGGAGATTAAAGAGGAGGAAATTCCTGTAAATATCAGTGATGGTGAGTAATATCTTATGGACAATTATCACTTACTTCAGTCCTTATTGAGGTGGATTTCTCCTTCATCTCTCACCCAAGAAGTTTTACAAACATCGCAGCTCATGATAAAGGTGAATTAAATAGATTTTAAGACACAAACACCAGATTGATAGTAAATAATTACAAAGGTGAAGGTCTATAATCTGTTTATATCTATCTGTAGGACCTTTAGATGTGAAGCCTCCAGTTGTGTCCAAGGTTGAACAAGAAGATCTGAATATAAGAGATCAGCAGCAGGTGAAGGAGGAGGAGAGTCCTGGGAATGGTGAGGATGTAATACACAATAAGAACATTAATAATACATTCTGTAATGGCCCACTGTCACCATAACTATATGTTTATTTTTTCTTGAAGTGAATTCAAAATGGTCTATACATTGCAATAGCTATTTATCTCTATAGTACATCATTCTCGAGATATGCAGCATTCTTTGTGCAACTCATTATCATAATGGATAGCTCAGAGAGCTTGATAAGGGTGAGGGGAAGGTCTAGAATTTGTTAGCATTGTGGCAAGTGTGCAGTGTAAATAGGCTGCGTGCGCAAGGCCAAACTGTTTTGTTTAGGCGGGTAAGGCGGCATTTTAGAATCCTAATGTTATGAGTTGTATGACATCCTGGCTTTCTCCCCGTGCTGTGTGTGATGCTTGTTTTTTATATTTTCCTTTTATTTTTATGTGTTTTTGGTGTTTTTTTATGTACGCGTTTCGGCCATTAACTTCATATTTTTTATTTGTTTAAGTCCCTATTTCCTCATTCCGCGTTATTGTTTTTTTCTAAGTCCCTTTGGCTTATTGCAGCTGACGTGGGAGCCTTTGCGAGGTGCGCATTTGCGGCCAGAGCAGCGGCCCTCGCTTTGCTAGCTCGCAAAGTGTGATGATGACTCGCAGTTTGACATTAATTATATGTGATTATTTGCAAGTAAACTGTGAGCTCAGCACAGATTGTGCACAGATGCACTCTATGGTCTCTACATGTACATTCACCCACTTACTTCAATCCCTATGGACCCTACACGTATACTCACCCACTTACCTCAATCCCCATGGACCCTACACGTACACTCACCCACTTACCTCACTCCCCATGGACCCTACACGTACATTCACCCATTTACCTCACTCCCTACTGACTCTACACATACATTCACACACTTACCTCAATCCCTATGGACTCTTCACATACACTCACTCACTTACCTCAATCCCTATGGACTGTACACGTACATTCACCCACTTACCTCACTCCCTATGGACTCTGCACGTACATTCACACACTTACCTCACTCCCTATGGACTCTGCACGTACATTCACCCACTTACCTCACTCCCTATGGACCTTACACGTACATTCACCCACTTACCTCAATCCCTATGGACTCTACACGTACATTCACCCACTTACCTCACTCCCTATGGACCTTACACGTACATTCACCCACTTACCTCAATCCCTATGGACTCTACACGTACACTCACCCACTTACCTCAATCCCTATGGACCCTACATGTACATTCACCCACTCACCTCAATCCCCATTGTCTCTACACGTACATTCACCCACTCACCTCAATCCCCATGGTCTCTACACGTACATTCACCCACTTACCTCAATCCCTATGGACCCTACACGTATACTCACCCACTTACCTCAATCCCCATGGACCCTACACGTACACTCACCCACTTATCTCACTCCCTATGGACCCTACACGTACATTCACCCATTTACCTCACTCCCTATGGACTCTACACATACATTCACACACTTACCTCAATCCCTATGGACTCTTCACGTACACTCACTCACTTACCTCAATCCCTATGGACTGTACACGTACATTTACCCACTTACCTCACTCCCTATGGACTCTGCACGTACATTCACACACTTACCTCACTCCCTATGGACTCTGCACGTTCATTCACACACTTACCTCACTCCCTATGGACTCTGCACGTACATTCACCCACTTACCTCACTCCCTATGGACCTTACACGTACATTCACCCACTTACCTCAATCCCTATGGACTCTACACGTACATTCACCCACTTCCCTCACTCCCTATGGACCTTACACGTACATTCACCCACTTACCTCAATCCCTATGGACTCTACACGTACACTCACCCACTTACCTCAATCCCTATGGACTCTACATGTACACTCACCCACTTACCTCAATCCTTATGGACCCTACACGTACACTCACCCACTTACCTCAATCCACATGGGCTCTACATGTACATTCACCCACTTATCTCACTCCCAATAGACCCTACACATACATTCACACACTTACCTCACTCCCTACGGACCTAAATGTTCATTTCAATGTAATGTTTTTATTTTAAATTGTAGTTTTTTTATTTTAATTTATTTTATTTTTATTGTAATTATTTATCTTTAGTAAATTAAGTTTTTATTATTTACATACATTTTAGTTAGGTGTTAAGATATTATGGATTTTTACAGGTACCCCCATGGTAGAGGATTAGGGTACTATGGAAGTCCATAGGGACCCCTATGGTAGAGGACAAATTTTAGATACCATGGGGATCCCTATTGGGGATGGTCAGTGGGGCATTCCAAGTGCCCTCTGAACACTTAGTACAATTTCTTTACTAATATAACATCAGAAAACTTAGTGCCCATTTTATTAACAGTATCTACTATTTTATTCCTATTACTATTTAATCTCCACACTCTCAGCATCTGGGTAAGGTCATCCTTTTTCAATGATAATGGATGAAAAGATTAAGCATATAAAAGAGTATTTGTATCGGCATGCTTAATACTCCACTGTGATGTCAATATTCAACTTTATGTAGATATCGTTATCACTTAATTGATTCAAAATCTCTTTCATATAATCCTCATAACTCATAAGCACTAGGGAACATTTCTTATTTGCTGGTGTAATGACCCCAATCTGCCATTTTATTTTCATTAGCACAATTCCTGATAGAAGACTTTGCATACACAGGAAGTTTGTATCTGCACAGTGGGAAAGTGTCAGTAACTACAGTCGGCGCTCTCCGCAGAGCTAATGGGCAGATTGTTAGTTTACAGAAACACCCACCCAGTAACAGGCATAAAAAATGACAGCCTGCAGCAAGCAATAATTGTATGTAGAAGTTGCAATATGCAAAGTTTGTTTTTATACAGTATTTGTTTTTTCTTTTAAATAACACCTTACAGACTATCAGATTTAGTTAAACAAAAGACCATAATTAATGATAATTGGTATGCACCGGATCACACTGCACTCTATATACTGTACATTCAGACATATTTTGCTTTGTTTTTGTATGATTTGACCTTTTATTAACTGCAAATTGGTCTCTTTAATTGATTATAATTACTATAATAGGTATATACTAAATAGTTATTTCCATATAGAAGAATGTTAAAGCTGTCAGAATTTACTCTTTTTTTTTCCAACAGGTGGATCCAAGATTTGGAATAACATTGGAGAAGACCACATTTGTAACACAGTAGAAAAACTATTTCCATGTTCAGAATGCACGAAATGTTTCAGTCAGGGCTCAGCTCTTAATGTACATAAGAGGACTCATACAGGAGAAAAGCCTTTTCCATGTTCTGAATGTGGGAAATGTTTCAGTCGGTCCTCAAATCTTAATACTCATAAGAGGACTCATACAGGAGAAAAGCCTTTTCCATGTTCTGAATGTGGGAAATGTTTCAGTCATCTCTCAGATCTTAATAAACATATGAGGACTCATACAGGAGAAAAGCCTTTTCCATGTTCTGAATGTGGGAAATGTTTCAGTCAGCTCTCAGCTCTTAATAGCCATAAGATGACTCATACAGGAGAAAAGCCTTTTTCATGTTCTGAATGTGGGAAATGTTTCAGTCGGGTCTCACACCTTAATACACATAAGAGGACTCATACAGGAGAAAAGCCTTTTCCATGTTCTGAATGTGGGAAATGTTTCAGTTGGGTCTCACATCTTAATAGCCATAAGAGGACTCATAAAGGAGAAAAGCCTTTTTCATGTTCTGAATGTGGGAAATGTTTCAGTGATCTCTCAGCTCTTAATATACATAAGATGACTCATACAGGAGAAAAGCCTTTTTCATGTTCTGAATGTGGCAAATGTTTCAGTCATCTCTCACACCTTAATACACATAAGAGGACTCATACAGGAGAAAAGCCTTTTCCATGTTCTGAATGTGGGAAATGTTTCAGTGATCTCTCAGCTCTTAATAGACATAAGAGGACTCATACAGGAGAAAAGCCTTTTCCATGTTCTGAATGTGGGAAATGTTTCAGTCAGCTCTCAGCTCTTAATAGCCATAAGATGACTCATACAGGAGAAAAGCCTTTTTCATGTTCTGAATGTGGGAAATGTTTCAGTCGGGTCTCACACCTTAATAGCCATAAGAGGACTCATAAAGGAGAAAAGCCTTTTCCATGTTCTGAATGTGGGAAATGTTTCAGTTGGGCCTCACATCTTAATAGCCATAAGAGGACTCATAAAGGAGAAAAGCCTTTTCCATGTTCTGAATGTGGGAAATGTTTCAGTGACCTCTCAGCTCTTAATAGACATAAGAGGACTCATACAGGAGAAAAGCCTTTTCCATGTTCTGAATGTGGGAAATGTTTCAGTCAGGCCTCATATCTCAAGCGACACATGAGAACTCACACAGGATAAACACTATTTCCATGATCTGAAACTCACACGAGAAAATGTTTCAGTAAGATTTGAAATGACACAAGAAAACTCACACAGGATAAAGACCAGTTGTATGTATGGAATGTGGGTAAGGGTTTAATATGAGTCCGCCATTACACATCAACATGACACATCATGCAATTCTACTTCACTCATATAAATGTAAGTAATTAAAAACGTTAGCAAGCTCATAAAGATCTATGGATATCTGAGTTGTAAATCACGTTAATAGAGCAGTAAGTTGTACTAATGTATCAGCTTGTATTATTACAATACATGATATGATGCTGGACTGTGCATTGCTGCTTTTTGCTTGGTTACCAATAACCTTTCAATTTAAGGGATCCAGAACGTATAGACTTTGCTCTACACCATCATGCTGAGCACTCATAATACATTTGTGGACCTGTAAACTAAGCTATATATTTTTTTTTATATAATCTTTATATATTTTTTAACCTTAATAGCCCCTTCCATTAATTTTCCTATTTTCTATGTACATTTGTTGCATCAAACAAAGCAATGAGTTTAAAGGGCTTGAAAATAAAAAAAACTACGCTTTTAGGTACGGAAAGAGTCAGAAATGTCAATAAAGTTATTTTTTAATTGATTAAGATATGGGATATTTCTTGATTTAATCATATATCACCCCCATCTACTGTTCCCTCTAAGCTGTGCACGCGCACAAATACCCTGAGATGAGCGCACACAACTAAACATGGAGTGCACACCGATCCCTAGGGGGATATGTAATCTTAGTTTTCCCAATTAACTTTTTCCACACTAGGAGAAATAGATCTCCATTGACCCTTTTCCTTTTGCCGGTGCTCCCTTTGAGATAGCGCTGGTGGGCGGAGAAACTCGATAGGGCAAATCTGGTGCTGATGTCAGATTTCGACGTCCGACATTAGCTTGCTCTCTCAAAGCATCAGAGTCATTCACCCTTCCATGCTGTGTAAACAACATTTCAATGTGTGCACATAACAAATCAAAGAATCAAACAGGACAAAAGGAAAAGGGTCAATGGAGATCTATTTCTCCCTGGGTGGAAACAATTAATTGGGAAAACGTTATAAGCACATAACGAAGAAAGGAATCATACATTGCAAAATGAAATGTATATAGGGTCAATGTAGATCTATTTCTTAATGGGTCGAAAAAGGTTCATGTGAAAACTAAAATTAAATATCCACCTGTAGGGAATTAGAAATGAATGTTCTTTCATATGGAATTAGTACGTGATGCCACCAGGCTGGTGGAGATAGAGACTGAGTACTTGGTGGGAACAAAGAACAGAATCTGTGGTTAAATGACTGAAGATATTTAGAATATCTGAAGGAGTTACTATTTAGTAAAAATAGTGCACTTTTATGGTATACTATGGCCATGATTCAATTGAGCTGTCGTTGTTTACAGGAGCCCGTAAACTAATTTGCTGTTCAATTGGCGTCTTTTTGCGAGCTGCAAATGATCTACGAGTTACAGGCTGAAAATCCCTGCGGTTGTAAAAATAGTTACTTACAATCGCAAAATCGCTATTCAATTGCTACAGTTCCTCAAGCCCGCAAATATTTTCACACCCGTAAATGTCAAATGTAGAAGGAAATCCAATGGGTACCAGATACGACTCACAAGTGGGTTTAACTACTGTTCGTAGCACTGTAAATACAAATAAAAAATCAATACTACACTTTAAAAGACGGGGAAAGTGATGAAATACATTAGAATTAATTGCTCAACAGCCTCAAGCTCGTAAATCTGCAATCAAAAAATATTTTTTTATGTGTAATTTCGGTCGTATATCAATTTTAGGAATCAATGAGTTAATACATATCAGGCAACCCACATGGACTAGAACATTTCCTTCATTCTTTTTATTATTGTGTACATTGCAGGATTGCGAGTCTGATCGCGTATCGGGCTCCTAAATGCTAATTGATTGACATGTAACCTCCATCTTTTACTGATGTCATGATGTCGGTCTCATTTTCTATTGGCTGTTTCTAAATCAGTAGTTGCGGCCGTGCTTAATTGATCATGTTCATGCTCTGAAATGCTACTCATGATTGCATGGTTTACGGGTTAGGCTTTCGGCCTGTAAGTTGCAGGCTTGTTCAATTGAATCGCTCTGTAATTGTAGCAAATTTCAATTGAATAAGGCCCTATGTAAATTATGTTTAAGTATGCTCTGATATATGGACTAATACCCGCCACAGCTATCATCATTAAAACACTTAAAATTAATACAGTATAAAAGCCATTACTGTATAATTACTCCCACCCTAATTCACAACTCAATCCTATCAAAAGGAACAGAGTGATAGTGAAGTAAAAGATCACTCTTATTGACATGATTACAGCAATCCGAACCCTCAAGCAACCAGAAAAAAATGTAATCGTAATTTAAATACAAATTAAGGTTTACAGGGCTCAACAAATGCCAGGAGCCAGGTTATGATGCCACAAAATGCTTACAGGCACCTAGAGTTCATCCACTGTACGTCTCTGCAATTTGATTTTATCTAGAAGTAGACGGGCATGAGTGACTGAGCCAGGAAAGTGTTAGGGTTACATACCCCGGGCATGAGTGACTGAGGGCAGTGTTAGGGTTACATTCCCCGGGCATGAGTGACTGAGCCAGGGCAGTGTTGGCATTACATTCCCCGGGCATGAGTGACTGTGCCAGGGCAGTGTTAGGCTTACATTCCCCGGGCATGAGTTACTGAGTCAGGGCAGTGTTGGCGTTACTTTTCCCGGGCATAAGTGACTGAGGCAGGGCGGTGTTGGAGTTACATACCCCGGGCATGAGTGACTGAGCCAGGGCAGTGTTGGCGTTACATTCCCCGGGCATGAGTGACTGAGTCAGGGCAGTGTTGGCGTTACATTCCCCGGACATGAGTGACTGAGCCAGGGCAGTTTTGGCTTTACATTCCCCGGGCATGAGTGACTGAGTCAGGGCAGTGTTGGCGTTACTTTCCCTGGGCATGAGTGACTGAGTCAAGGCAGTGTTGGCGTTACATTCCATGGGCATGAGTGACTGAGTCAGGGCAGTGTTGGCGTTACATACCTCGGACATGAGTGACTGAGCCAGGGCAGTGTTGGCGTTACATTCCCCGGGCATTAGTGACTGAGCCAGTGCAGTGTTGGCGTTACATTCCCCGGACATGAGTGACTGAGTCAGGGCAGTGTTGGCGTTACATTCCCCGGGCATGAGTGACTGAGTCAGGGCAGTGTTGGCGTTACATTCCCCGGGTTCAGCACTGCACCCTCCAGCCTAATGTACCTGTGTGTAAGTGAGGAGTGAAAGCTTCTGCTGCTAGAACAGCACTCACTGACACATATACTTAGCAGAGCATCCTATATGCAGCTAATCTAGGCCTCTTTATTATGTAACACTCAAGCAACCAGAAACTACAATTAGCCAGCACCTACCAATCTCCATGGGTGCCGGTTAACTGGGAGTCTACTGTACTATAAAAGGAGATTAAGATCTATTGTAAATTCAATAGCTCTGCAGCATTGTGAAAAGAGTTCACCCAATATTATGTATATACAATTAAGAAGGTTAAATTCCAGTTACATGTGGAAGCGAATTGAAACACTTAGTGTGAGTAATGCCAACCAAGTTATACTGACGTGTAAAAATAAGGATGCATTAATCCTCAATAATGAAATCTTGAAAAAATTAATTCACCACAAAGAAATTATCACAGTGCTGATTCTGTACTTGCTGATGACAATGAAAGTCAGGCTAACTTTTCTACTGAATTCATAAACTCACTAACTCCTTCTGGAATGCCACCACATATTTTGCAGCTAAAGAAAGGTGCAATTATCATGTTACTGCGCAATATGAACCCCAAAAAAGGCCTATGCAATGGGACAAGATTAATTGTTCAACAATTAAATGACCATTTTATAGATGCTGAAATTTTAACTGGCACCCATAAAGGAGAGAGAGTTTTCATACCAAGAATAGATTTAGCACCAAGTGAAAGTAGTCTCCCTTTTATACTTCAAAAAAGACAATTTCCCATTATTATGGCATTTGCCATGACCATTAATAAATCACAAGGTCAAACATTCAAATCTGTGGGTATTTTCTTGGAAGAAACAGTATTTGCACATGGTCAATTGTACGTTGCGTTGTCACGGTGCAAAAATCCACAGGCTATTAAAGTTTACATTGAAAAGAATGAAAGTCAAAGTGATTTATTAGAAGATGGACGTATTTTTACTAAAAACATTTTCTACTATGAAGTACTATAACTTTTCAGTAAAGAAATAAAACACAAGCAAAACACATTTAAAATCATTCAAAAATACTAAACAATAAACAATTCAGTCATAATTAATGAAAGTACTGTTTATGGATGTTTCCCCTCACAAAACACTTGCCTTGCATTATTTATACAAATTATGTTAAAATGTTAATTAACTATGTTACTGTTTCTAATGTTACAAGTTGGAAAACAATATTTTAAAGTTCTTTAATTCAACATATTACAAAGTTCATGTTAAGAGCTCAACCACGTTTTAAGACAAAATGTAAATATTGTCTGTTATGTTAAGATTACTCCCTGTATTAAGGTTTATCGACAGTTCATGTGGTCAGGAAGGAATTTATTTATTTGGGTACATTTTAAAGAGAGTTTTTACTGCTTTCCTTCCTCTGTATATTGAAGTTAACAATTATTCGGATAGAAATTGCATGTTAAAAAAACATTGCCTCAAGTTTACAATATTTATTACTTTAAAGTTAAACTGTTTTTACATTCAAATGTTAATACTTTTAATACAAAATGATGTTAAAATATTCATTCACTATGTTACTGTTTATAATGTTTCAAGTTGTAAAAATGTTTTTTACAGTTCCAAAGTGACACATATAAGAAACTTGAAGTTTAAAAAAATATTATGTCAAGTTTCTTACTTAAATATATTACAAAGTTCATGTTAAAATTGGGTACGTTTCAAGGAGGGTTTTTTACTGTTTGTTTTCCTCGGGATTAAATGTATAATATTGAAGTTAACAATTTTTCAGATAGAAATTGCATGTTAAAAAAACCATTACCTCAAGTTTACAATACTGATTAGTTTAAAGTTAAACTGTTTTTACATTCAAATGTTAATACTTTTAATACAAAATTATGTTAAAAAATGTATTCACTATGTTACTGTTTATACTGTTCAAAGTTATACAAATGTTTTGTGAAGTTCCAAAGTTACCCAAATAATAAAGTTAAAGTTTCAAAAAATATACTTTCAAGTTTCTTACTTACATATATTACAAAGTTCAGGTTAAAATTGTGTACGTTTCAACAAGCCTTTTTACTGTTTCGTTTCCTCGGGATTTCATGTATATTGAAGTTAACAATTCTTCACATACAAATTGCATGTTAACAAACCATTGCCTAAAGTTTACAATAATGATTAATTTCAAGTTCCACTATTCTTACATTCAAATGTTAATACAAAATGCTTTAAGAATTATTGTTCACCAAGAGAACATTTTACAAAACTAAACATGTTTTAATATCACAATACAGCTGTCTCTCTCTATCTCTATGTATATATATATATATATATATATATATATATATATATAGCTGTCTCTCTCTCTCTCTGTATATATATATATAGCTCTCTCTCTCTATGTATATATATATATATATATATATATATATATAGCTGTCTCTCTCTCTATGTATATATATATATAGCTGTCTCTCTCTCTATGTATATATATATATATATATATAGCTGTCTCTCTCTCTCTCTATGTATATATATATATAGCTTTCTCTCTCTCTCTATGTATATATATAGCTGTCTCTCTATCTCTCTCTATGTATATATATATATATATATATATATATATATATATATATATATATATAGCTGTCTCTCTCTCTCTCTCTATGTATATATATATATATATATAGCTGTCTCTATCTATCTCTATGTATATATATATATAGCTGTTTCTCTCTATCTCTATGTATATATATATAGCTGTCTCTCTCTCTATGTATATATATATATATATATATATATATATATATATATATAGCTGTCTCTCTATCTCTATGCATATATATATATATATATATATATATATATAGCTGTCTCTCTCTCTCTATATGTATATATATATATATATATATATATATATATTCTATCTCTATGTATATATATATTGTGGTCAAGGGCCAACAGGGGTCACAAGAGAGCTCTGTAAGACTTCTCCCTGGGAAGGGAAAGAGTTAACTCCAGGCAGCTTTCAGAGGCTAATTGAAGCCAAACTGCCTTTAAGAGCAGCAGAGAGATGGGTGGAGTCTCTCTCACTTAGGCTTTGGACCTAAGAGCTGTGAGCTGTGTGTAGAGCTGCAGTGTGTATGCAGAAGAAAACCCTGGACAGCTCAGCTGCTGTTGGATCCTGAGAGCTGGGATTGCTGCTGAAGCAAGACAGTCAGGAAGACTGCTGTGTTACAGAGATTGCTCGCAGAGAAGACTGCTGTGGTATAGGAGATATTCCACTGTTTAAGGATTTATCTGAAGACCCCATTCCTAAGAAGCCGGATTCAATAAGGGATAAAAAGGTTGGTGCCAAATGCATGTTGTTTTCACCATATGAGGATAAGGAGTACAAAGGCCCCAGAGAGAAGAGTGCATTGAGAGAAAGTAATAGTCCCTCATCACAAGAGGGTGACAAGGGTCCCTGGGGTGAAGCATATGGGAGAAAAGGGTGGGCCCTATGCTTCACCCACTATTGACAGAAGCTGTAGAGGAAAAGTCCTCAAGAGATACCTGAATCAAGCAGAGAGTTTATACTGTGGACTGTGCTATTATACCTGCAGACCAAGAAGCCTCTCAGGGCTAGTCAGGGCGTTCCTGGTTATAGTAAGCCCGTTTATGTAGAATTGTATTTTGTGGATAAGCACTATTTTCTTTCTGTTTGTGCTAACAAATAAATAGCAGTAAAACTAAGCCTCTAACAGCCTACTGTGTCTTCCTCCCTAAATAAGTTAAAAAGATAAGAAAACAGGACGCAAACCCCGTCAGAAGGGGGCGCCCTGCCACTATATATATATATATATTCTCTCTCTCTTTGTCTCTCTCTGTCTCTCTATCTCTCTCTGTGTGTCTCTGTCTCTCTCTGTCTCTCTATCTCTCAGTGTCTCTTTTTGTGTTGCTCTCTCTCTGTGTGTCTCTGTCTCGCTCTGTCTCTCTCTCTCTGTGTCTCTATCTCTTTCTGTGTGTCTCTATCTCTCTCTCTGTGTCTCTGTCTCTCTATCTCTGTCTCTCTCTCTGTGTCTCTCTCCCTGTGTGTGTCTCTGTCTCTCTCTGTTTCTATATCTCTCTGTCTCTCTCTGTTTCTATATCTCTCTGTCTCTCTCTCTCTCTGGGTCTCTATCTCTTTCTGTCTCGCTCTGTCTCTCTGTCTGTGTCTCTATCTCTTTCTGTGTGTCTCTGTCTCTCTATCTCTGTCTGTCTCTTTCTCTCTCTCTGTGAGTGTCTCTCTCTCTGTGTGTCTCTGTCTCTCTCTGTCTCTCACTGTGTGTCTCTGTCTCTCTATCTCTCTCTCTGTCTCTCCCTCTGTGTCTCTCTCTCTCTCTCTCTGTTTCTCTGTCTCTCTCTGTGTGTCTCTGTCTCTATCTCTCTGTCTCTCTTTGTCTCTCTCTGTGTCTCTGTCTCTCTATGTCTCTATCTCTCTCTCTCTCTCTCTGTGTGTCTCTCCCTCTGTGTCTGTCTCTCTCTTTCTATGTATATATATATATATATATATATATATATATATATATATATATATTTTCTCTTTATCTCTCTCTATATATATATATTCTCTCTATGTATATATATATATATTCTCTAGATGGCTACTTAACTCTCTTTCTCTGAGTAATAAGTCATCTAGAATATAAAGTATAAACACTAATAGATTGCTCCCAGTATATGTCACAGCTCCAGCCTCTTCTGTTTATATCACAGAGATGTCTCACACATACATTACAGGGGCACAATAACATGACAACTCTCATGACCAATAAAATAATTGGATAAGCGGTGACGTCAACAGTTGCCTGGCAGAAATACAATAAAACATGCTCTCCGATCGTTACAAGCGTATGTGCACAGTGTAAGAAAGTCGTATGCGCACAGTGTGACCATGGAAACGAAATTACTTCATAGAACCGCCCCCTAACTGTGCTGATTGGCTGCTGCTTGTGCTGCTGCGCTTTCCGGGACTTGTAGTTTGGCAGAGACTTCCGGTACATACCCTTCCTGTTCTTTGTGGAAGTTTGCAGTCTAGAGGTGTGTGTCCGAGCTCTTAGCAGGTAAATAAAGCGATTACTGATTACTTAATGATGAGGAGATAACGTAGGGGGTTATAAATACCGGAATATAATTATATTAGTGTATTAGGAGGTATGAGAGTCTATATGTACATATATATATAGTGTGTGTGTAAATCGGTATAGTTATTGTATGAGGAGGTGGAGCTCAGTGTGTATATATGTCAGACCAGCTCTCACAGATAGAGGGAGAGGGTAAGAGAGATGGGAGGGGGATAGATAGATAGATAGATAGATAGATAGATAGATAGATAGATAGAGGGATAGATAGATAGAGGGATAGATAGATAGAGGGATAGATAGACAGACAGACAGAGAGAGGGATAGATAGATAGACAGCCCCACTCCCATCACTCTGTATTATATATATATAGTATAATATCATAATATCCGGTATCTGTTCCTGTCTTTATCCCACTCGCACCTGATAACCAGTCACAGATATATAGATAGACAGACAGATACATAGATAAATAGATAGACAGATAGATAGATAGATAGATAGATAGATAGACAGGCCTTCTCCCATCACTCTATATTATATATATATATATATATATATATATATATATATATATATATATAGTATAATATCATTATATCCGGTATCTCTTCCTGTCTTTATCCCACTTGCACCTGATAACCAGTCACAGATAGATAGATAGACAGATAGATAGATAGATAGATAGATAAATAGATAGACAGCCACACTCCCATCACTCTGTATTATATATATGACAAAAAATTACGGCAATATAATTGTAAGGCAGGTAATGCGGTTTGCTACACAAAGTAAGTATTTTGGTTTTGTGAGTACTTTCGGCGCTCATTGCAAGCCTATTGGTGTATGTTTAGTTATCATAGCTCCTTTGGCGCTCATTGCAAGGTTTGTGCTGATAGCGTTTCGGCGAGCATTGCGAGCCTCTCCCCTGGTGTAGTTGTGCTCCTCTAAACACCGTTGACGCTCCTTGTGAGGCGCGCACTGAGCACCTTTAGCGTTTATTGTGATTTTGTTGTCTGTTTTTTTTTTTCTGTGTATGTGTTTTGTAATGATAATTAATTAATTAGTAGAGTTATAAAGTAACTAGCGACTTGCCCGTCAAAAATGACGGGGCAATAAAATAAAGTGTTGAAATGCTGTTTGCCACACAATGTGAGTGTACTGTGTGCCTCAACTATATAGACCCCTCTAACACTAATGAACGCATGTAATAACACTATAAGTGCCATGAGGGTCATCCAGGACCCTCATGACCCAAAGTGTAAGCACTACACCATTTTAACCCGGTCTCTTATGGGGGTCTATACAGACCCTCATAAGCCTCTATTTAACCCCATTATTCCCATAAGGGTATCTAAAGACCCTCCTTGGACAGTTAGAAGCCTAACATTACCCCGTAAGTGCTATGAGGGTTCTCCAGTACCCTCATGATACTAAGTACAAACACTACACTGCACTATAGCCCCCCCAATAATCCATTAAATCTAAACTAACCCTGCAAATAGGGTTAATTTTTATTTTATTACGGGTCCTTTAAGGACCCGTAAGGCGGGAAATTAGAATTTTGATTATAGCTGGGGTTCCCCCACTGCAAGGGTTAATGTGAGGTTAATCGGGGACCCCCACTGCTAGGATTAATGTGTGGTTAATGAGGGTTGCCGATCTTATCTGGGATCCCTTCTTGGCTAAGTTGTACGTGGCTGGGCGGTCCGGGGTCATGGAGCCTCGTTTTCATTTTTTTCGGCCGGCAATTTTTTTCCTTGCATAGCCTTTTTTCTAGCTGTGAAACGGTGGAATTTGGGGTTAAATTCCAATTTAACCTCACTTCCAGATGTCCTGGCTGTCTCCCCGTGCTGTGGGTGAGTTTTTTTTTTTAATTATTGGGTTTATTAGTGTGTTTTTAGTGTTTTTGTGCGTGCGCTGTTCGGGGGGTTAGTGCTGTGAGACACAGGGCAGGGAGACGAGGAGCGAAGGAGAGGACTAAGAGCTGCGAGTTAACGGTTGTGTGGGGTGCTTTGGGGGAGCTGTGGAACTAAATGCTGCGACTTTAGAGGTATGTGGGGTTGTGTTGTTACAAAGTCATGCGGCTTAAAGCCTCCACCTTCCGCAAATGCGGCCCCTCGCTTTGCGAGGGTTCGCATTTGCGGACCAACCTGCACCCCAGCTCGCAAAGCGTGACGACGATTCGTAGTTTGACAACTATTATATGTGATATACTTGACCTATTTGTAATTAATATATGCAGCAAGGAATGTGCTGAAGAGCTAACAATCTGTTTTGATGTTCCTGCAGCATACAATGTAGATTTGCAGTGTTGTTGAGCTGAGGTGGAAGTGTCAGCAATGTGTGCAGTGTTTAGTGTAAAAGGCTGCGTGCACGAGGGGAAACCGTTTGTGTAGTTGTGTACTTCCGCATTCTGTAAGTTAGTGTTGTAAAATGGCGGCGAATGTGGTACGCGGGTGTGGTGCATGTAGCGTCCTTCCAAATAGTGTATTTATTACCTTGTACGGGTCTTTGTAAAAAGTTGTATGTGCCTGGCGGTGTTTTCCGTGCTTAGGGGTCGTGTAGCCCCGTTTTCTTTTTTTTCGGTGGCCATTTTTTCTCTTGCTTAGGGGATTTTCGAGTGGCGAAAGTCTCTAAATTGGCTTTAAATCTTTTTAGAGGCGATTTTTTTCAAAGTGCTACGGGACTCGCAGTGTGAATTGTGTATTAGATTTTTCTGTTGATGTTTAGTTCCGCGGGTTGTGGGTATGATGCGCAAGTTGTGCGGGGTCGTGTAACAAATCCCAGCGTGTGACCGTCTCATGTTTATTTGTACACACCATAATGACATGTAACAAATCCCAGCGTGTCACTGTCTCATGTTTATTTGTACAGACCATAAAGACATATAACAAATCCCAGCGTGTGACCGTCTCATGTTTATTTGTACAGACCATAAAGACATATAACAAATTCCAGCGTGTCACTGTCTCATGTTTATTTGTACAGACTATAAAGACAAATAACAAATTCCAGCGTTTGACCGTCTCATGTTTATTTGTACAGACAGTGACAAAGTGACACCATCAGATCTCTCAGAGTCTGACCAAGAAGAAGAGACAAATATGAGGAGTCCCCGGGAGATTAAAGAGGAGGAAATTCCTGTAAATATCAGTGAAGGTGAGTAATATCTTATGGACAATTATCACTTACTTTAGTCCTTATTGAGGTGGATTTCTCCTTCATCTCTCACCCAAGAAGTTTTACAAACATCGCAGCTCATGATAAAAGTGAATTAAATAGATTTTAAGACACAAACACTAGATTGATAGTAAATAATTACAACGGTGAAGGTCTATTATCTGTTCATCTCTATCTGTAGGACCTTTAGATGTGAAGCCTCCAGTTGTCTCCAAGGTTGAACAAGAAGATCTGAATATAAGAGATCAGCAGCAGGTGAAGGAGAAGGAGAGTCCTGGGAATATCAGGGAAGGTGAGGAATTAGTACAAAATGAGAAAATTGATAATAAATTCTGTAACGTCACACTGTCACCATAACAATATGTTTATATTATCTTAAAGAGAATTCAAAATGGTCTATACATTGCAATAGCTATTTATCTCTATAGTACATATTTCTCGAGATATGCAGCATTCTTTGTGCAACTTAGTATCGTAATGGATAGCTCAGAGAGCTTGATAAGGGTGGGGGGAGGGTCTAGAATTCAGTACTGGCCAATCATTACTAATATCAGTCTATAACTTAATGTCTAACACATGCACGCAGCAAATGTACAGGATAATTCACATTCACACATATAGTTGTCATTGTCCAGAATGATACATCCCAAAGGGCAAGTTCCTAGTTCAGTATATAGTTAAGGAATTAGAAAGATTCAAACATTTATAATAATAATAATAATAATAATAATAATAATGTATTTGTGTTCATTCTCTTAATTAGTGATACAGGAATGTTATGGTAATATTTTATAAGTAATATGTAATACAAATCTGTATAAATATCACAATAAGCCCCAAGTGTAAGGAATTATTTATTACTAGCGACTTGCCCATCAAAAATGACGGGGCAATAAAATGTTAAGCCATAGCAATGCTGTTTGCCACACAATATAAGGCTTTTACTCCTCTGTGGACCTTTGGCGCTCCTTGTGAGCGCCGCACTGAGCGCCTTCAGCGCTCATTGTGAGCCTATCTCCTTGTGTACTTCAATTGTCCGGCATAGCAACAATCACCTTTTGGCGCTGATCGCGAAGACAGATATATAAGTACAGTGTACAGTGAATTAATAAAGTAAGATGTATTAATAAATGAATATACTTTACCTATTGATATCTAATATGCAGCAATCAATATCCTGAAGAGGTAACAATCTATTTGGGTTTTCCTGCATCTAAAAATGTACAGTTGGAGTGTTGATCATCTGAGGAGAAAGTGTCAGCAATGTGGCAAGTGTGCAGTGATAATAGGCTGCTTGCGCAAGACCAAACCATTTTGTTTAGGCGGGTAAGGCGGCATTTTAGAATCCTAATGTTATGAGTTGTAAGTAAGTGTTGTAAAATGTGTTACTTGGCTCACGAGCATTTTCCGTCCGTCCCTTGTAATGGTATATTTTGTTTCTGCTACGTTCCTGGCTAACTCGTATGTTCCTGGCGGTAATTTTCGCAGCTCTATGTCTTTTAGCCTGGTTTTTATTTTTTTCATCCGTCATTTTTTTCTCTCTTAGTCGATTTTTAAGTGCCGAAACATCATAAATGCAACCTAAATGTGCGTGCAACCTCACTCCCAGACGTCCTGGCTGTCTCCCCGTGCTGTGTGTGATGCTTGTTTTTTATATTTTGTTTTTATTTTTCTGTGTTTTTGTTGTTTTTTGATGTATGCGTTTCGGCCGTTAACTTCATATTTTTTATTTTTTTAAGTCCCTATTTCCTCATTCCGCGTTATTATTTTTATCTTAGTCCCGAGGTCCGCATTTGTGGCCAGAACTGCGGCCCTTGCTTTGCGAGGGACGCAGTTCTGCGTGCTAGCTTTTGACATTTATTATATGTGATTATTTGCCGGTAAACTGTGAGCTCAGCACATACTGTGCACAGATGCACTCTATGGTCTCTACATGTACATTCACCCACTCACCTCAATCCCCATGGACCCTACACATACACTCACCCACTCACCTTAATCCCCATTGTCTCTACACGTACATTCACCCACTCACCTCAATTTCCATTGTCTCTACACGTACATTCACCCACTCACCTCAATCCCCATGGACCCTACAAGTACACTCACCCACTCACCTCAATCCCCATGGTCTCTACACGTACATTCACCCACTTACCTCACTCCCCATGGACCCTACACGTACATTAACCCACTTACCTCAATCCCTATGGACCCTACACGTATACTCACCCACCTACTTCAATCCCCGTGGACCCTACACGTACATTCACCCACTTACCTTAATCCCTATGGACCCTACATGTACACTCACCCGTTTACCTCAATCCCCATGGTCCCTACACGTGCACTCACTCACTTACCTCACTCCCTATGGACTCTACACGTACATTCACCCACTTACCTTAATCCCTATGGACCCTACACGTACACTCACCCACTTACCTCATTTCCCATGGACCCTACATGTACACTCACCCACTTACCTCACTCCCTATGGACTCTGCACGTACATTCACCCACTTATCTTACTCCCTACGGACCTAAATGTTCATTTCAATGTAATGTTTTTATTTTAAATTGTATTTTTTTTTTTTTTTTATTGTAATTATTTATTTTTAGTAAATTAAATTTTTATTATTTGCATACATTTTTAGTTAGGTGTTAAGATATTACGGATTTTTACAGGTACCCCGATGGTAGAGGATTAGGGTACTATGGAAGTCCATAGGGACCCCTATGGTAGAGGACTCATTTTAGATACCATGGGGATCCCTATTGGGGATGGTCGGTGGGGCATTCCAAGTGCCCTCTGAACACTTAGTACAATTTCTTTACTAATATAACCTCAGAAAACGTAGTGCCCATTTTAGTAACAGCATCTACTATTTTATTCCTATTACTATTTAATCTCCACACTCTTAGCATCTGGGTAAGGTCATCCTTTTTCATTGATAATGGATGAAAAGATTAAGCACATAAAAGAGTATTTGTGTCGGCATGCTTACTACTCCACTGTGATGTCATTATTCAACTTTATGTAGATATCGTTATCACTTAATTGATTCAAAATCTCTTTCATATAATCCTCATAACTCATAAGCACTAGGGAACATTTCTTATTTGCTGGTGTAATGACCCCAATCTGCCATTTTATTTTCATTAGCACAATTCCTGATAGAAGACTTTGCACACACAGGAAGTTTGTATCTGCACAGTGGGAAAGTGTCAGTAACTACAGTCGGTGCTCTCCGCAGAGCTAATGGGCAGATTGTTAGTTTACAGAAACACCCACCCAGTAACAGGCATAAAAAATGACAGCCTGCAGCAGGCAATAATTGCATGTAGAAGTTGCAATATGTAAAGTTTGTGTTTATACAGTATTTGTTTTTTCTTTTAAATAACACTTTACAGACTATCAGATTTAGTTAAACAAAAGACCATAATTGATGATAATTGGTATGCACCGGATCACACTGCACTCTATATACTGTACATTCAGACATATTTTGCTTTGTTTTTGTATGATTTGACTTTTTATTAACTGCAAGTTGGTCTCTTTAATTGATTATAATTACTATAATGGGTATATACTAACTAGTTATTTCCATATAGAAGAATGTTAAAACTGTCAGAATTTACTCTTTTTTTTTTTTTTTCAACAGATGGATCCAAGATTTGGAATAACATTGGAGAAGACCACATTTGCAACACAGTAGAAAAAATATTTCCATGTTCTGAATGTGTGAAATGTTTCAGTCACCTCTCATACCTTAATACACATAAGAGGACTCATACAGGAGAAAAGCCTTTTCCATGTTCTGAATGTGGGAAATGTTTCAGTCAGGTCTCACACCTTAATACACATAAGAGGACTCATACAGGAGAAAAGCCTTTTCCATGTTCTGAATGTGGGAAATGTTACAGTCATCTCTCAGCTCTTAATATACATAAGATGACTCATACAGGAGAAAAGCCTTTTCCATGTTCTGAATGTGGGAAATGTTTCAGTCATCTCTCAGCTCTTTATATCCATAAGATGACTCATACAGGAGAAAAGCCTTTTCCATGTTCTGAATGTGGGAAATGTTTCAGTCGGGCCTCACACCTTAATACACATAAGATGACTCATACAGGAGAAAAGCCTTTTCCATGTTCTGAATGTGGGAAATGTTTCAGTCAGCTCTCAGATCTTAATACACATAAGATGACTCATACAGGAGAAAAGCCTTTTCCATGTTCTGAATGTGGGAAATGTTTCAGTCATCTCTCAGCTCTTTATATCCATAAGATGACTCATACAGGAGAAAAGCCTTTTCCATGTTCTGAATGTGGGAAATGTTTCAGTCGTCTCTCAGATCTTAATAGCCATAAGATGACTCATACAGGAGAAAAACCTTTTCCATGTTCTGAATGTGGGAAATGTTTCAGTCGGGTCTCATATCTTAATACACATAAGAGGACGCATACAGGAGAAAAGCCTTTTCCATGTTCTGAATGTGGGAAATGTTTCAGTCATGTCTCAGCTCTTAATATACATAAGATGACGCATAAAGGAGAAAAGCCTTTTTCATGTTCTGAATGTGGGAAATGTTTCAGTCGGGCCTCACACCTTAATACACATAAGATGACTCATACAGGAGAAAAGCCTTTTCCATGTTCTGAATGTGGGAAATGTTTCAGTCAGCTCTCAGATCTTAATACACATAAGATGACTCATACAGGAGAAAAGCCTTTTCCATGTTCTGAATGTGGGAAAATGTTTCAGTCATCTCTCAGCTCTTTATATCCATAAGATGACTCATACAGGAGAAAAGCCTTTTCCATGTTCTGAATTTGGGAAATGTTTCAGTCGTCTCTCAGATCTTAATAGCCATAAGATGACTCATACAGGAGAAAAACCTTTTCCATGTTCTGAATGTGGGAAATGTTTCAGTCAGCTCTCAGATCTTAATACACATAAGATGACTCATACAGGAGAAAAGCCTTTTCCATGTTCTGAATGTGGGAAATGTTTCAGTCATCTCTCAGCTCTTTATATCCATAAGATGACTCATACAGGAGAAAAGCCTTTTCCATGTTCTGAATGTGGGAAATGTTTCAGTCGTCTCTCAGATCTTAATAGCCATAAGATGACTCATACAGGAGAAAAACCTTTTCCATGTTCTGAATGTGGGAAATGTTTCAGTCGGGTCTCATATCTTAATACACATAAGAGGACGCATACAGGAGAAAAGCCTTTTCCATGTTCTGAATGTGGGAAATGTTTCAGTCATGTCTCAGCTCTTAATATACATAAGATGACGCATAAAGGAGAAAAGCCTTTTTCATGTTCTGAATGTGGGAAATGTTTTCAGTCGGGCCTCACACCTTAATACACATAAGATGACTCATACAGGAGAAAAGCCTTTTCCATGTTCTGAATGTGGGAAATGTTTCAGTCAGCTCTCAGATCTTAATACACATAAGATGACTCATACAGGAGAAAAGCCTTTTCCATGTTCTGAATGTGGGAAATGTTTTCAGTCATCTCTCAGCTCTTTATATCCATAAGATGACTCATACAGGAGAAAAGCCTTTTCCATGTTCTGAATGTGGGAAATGTTTCAGTCGTCTCTCAGATCTTAATAGCCATAAGATGACTCATACAGGAGAAAAACCTTTTCCATGTTCTGAATGTGGGAAATGTTTCAGTCGGGTCTCATATCTTAATACACATAAGAGGACGCATACAGGAGAAAAGCCTTTTCCATGTTCTGAATGTGGGAAATGTTTCAGTCATCTCTCAGCTCTTTATATCCATAAGATGACTCATACAGGAGAAAAGCCTTTTCCATGTTCTGAATGTGGGAAATGTTTCAGTCGTCTCTCAGATCTTAATAGCCATAAGATGACTCATACAGGAGAAAAAACCTTTTCCATGTTCTGAATGTGGGAAATGTTTCAGTCGGGTCTCATATCTTAATACACATAAGAGGACGCATACAGGAGAAAAGCCTTTTCATGTTCTGAATGTGGGAAATGTTTCAGTCATGTCTCAGCTCTTAATATACATAAGATGACGCATAAAGGAGAAAAGCCTTTTTCATGTTCTGAATGTGGGAAATGTTTCAGTCGTCTCTCAGATCTTAATAGCCATAAGATGACTCATACAGGAGAAAAGCCTTTTCCATGTTCTGAATGTGGGAAATGTTTCAGTCAGCTCTCAGATCTTAATACACATAAGATGACTCATACAGGAGAAAAGCCTTTTCCATGTTCTGAATGTGGGAAATGTTTCAGTCATCTCTCAGCTCTTTATATCCATAAGATGACTCATACAGGAGAAAAGCCTTTTCCATGTTCTGAATGTGGGAAATGTTTCAGTCGTCTCTCAGATCTTAATAGCCATAAGATGACTCATACAGGAGAAAAACCTTTTCCATGTTCTGAATGTGGGAAATATTTCAGTCATGTCTCAGCTCTTAATATACATAAGATGACGCATACAGGAGAAAAGCCTTTTTCATGTTCTGAATGTGGGAAATGTTTCAGTCGGGCCTCACAACTTAATAAACATAAGAGGACTCATACAGGAGAAAAGCCCTTTCCATGTTCTGAATGTGGGAAATGTTTCAGTCACCTCTCAGATCTTAATACACATAAGATAACTCATACAGGAGAAAAGCCTTTTCCATGTTCTGAATGTGGGAAATGTTTCAGTCGGGCCTCACACCTTAATACACATAAGATGACTCATACAGGAGAAAAAGCCTTTTACCATGTTCTGAATGTGGGAAATGTTTCAGTCAGCTCTCAGATCTTAATACACATAAGATGACTCATACAGGAGAAAAGCCTTTTCCATGTTCTGAATGTGGGAAATGTTTCAGTCATCTCTCAGCTCTTTATATCCATAAGATGACTCATACAGGAGAAAAGCCTTTTCCATGTTCTGAATTTGGGAAATGTTTCAGTCGTCTCTCAGATCTTAATAGCCATAAGATGACTCATACAGGAGAAAAACCTTTTCCATGTTCTGAATGTGGGAAATGTTTCAGTCAGCTCTCAGATCTTAATACACATAAGATGACTCATACAGGAGAAAAGCCTTTTCCATGTTCTGAATGTGGGAAATGTTTCAGTCATCTCTCAGCTCTTTATATCCATAAGATGACTCATACAGGAGAAAAGCCTTTTCCATGTTCTGAATGTGGGAAATGTTTCAGTCGTCTCTCAGATCTTAATAGCCATAAGATGACTCATACAGGAGAAAAAACCTTTTCCATGTTCTGAATGTGGGAAATGTTTCAGTCGGGTCTCATATCTTAATACACATAAGAGGACGCATACAGGAGAAAAGCCTTTTCCATGTTCTGAATGTGGGAAATGTTTCAGTCATCTCTCAGATCTTAATAAACATAAGATGACGCATAAAGGAGGAAAAGCCTTTTTCATGTTCTGAATGTGGGAAATGTTTCAGTCGGGCCTCACACCTTAATACACATAAGATGACTCATACAGGAGAAAAGCCTTTTCCATGTTCTGAATGTGGGAAATGTTTCAGTCAGCTCTCAGATCTTAATACACATAAGATGACTCATACAGGAGAAAAGCCTTTTCCATGTTCTGAATGTGGGAAATGTTTCAGTCATCTCTCAGCTCTTTATATCCATAAGATGACTCATACAGGAGAAAAGCCTTTTCCATGTTCTGAATGTGGGAAATGTTTCAGTCGTCTCTCAGATCTTAATAGCCATAAGATGACTCATACAGGAGAAAAACCTTTTCCATGTTCTGAATGTGGGAAATGTTTCAGTCGGGTCTCATATCTTAATACACATAAGAGGACGCATACAGGAGAAAAGCCTTTTCCATGTTCTGAATGTGGGAAATGTTTCAGTCATCTCTCAGCTCTTTATATCCATAAGATGACTCATACAGGAGAAAAGCCTTTTCCATGTTCTGAATGTGGGAAATGTTTCAGTCGTCTCTCAGATCTTAATAGCCATAAGATGACTCATACAGGAGAAAAACCTTTTCCATGTTCTGAATGTGGGAAATGTTTCAGTCGGGTCTCATATCTTAATACACATAAGAGGACGCATACAGGAGAAAAGCCTTTTCCATGTTCTGAATGTGGGAAATGTTTCAGTCATGTCTCAGCTCTTAATATACATAAGATGACGCATAAAGGAGAAAAGCCTTTTTCATGTTCTGAATGTGGGAAATGTTTCAGTCGTCTCTCAGATCTTAATAGCCATAAGATGACTCATACAGGAGAAAAGCCTTTTCCATGTTCTGAATGTGGGAAATGTTTCAGTCAGCTCTCAGATCTTAATACACATAAGATGACTCATACAGGAGAAAAGCCTTTTCCATGTTCTGAATGTGGGAAATGTTTCAGTCATCTCTCAGCTCTTTATATCCATAAGATGACTCATACAGGAGAAAAGCCTTTTCCATGTTCTGAATGTGGGAAATGTTTCAGTCGTCTCTCAGATCTTAATAGCCATAAGATGACTCATACAGGAGAAAAACCTTTTCCATGTTCTGAATGTGGGAAATATTTCAGTCATGTCTCAGCTCTTAATATACATAAGATGACGCATACAGGAGAAAAGCCTTTTTCATGTTCTGAATGTGGGAAATGTTTCAGTCGGGCCTCACAACTTAATAAACATAAGAGGACTCATACAGGAGAAAAGCCCTTTCCATGTTCTGAATGTGGGAAATGTTTCAGTCACCTCTCAGATCTTAATACACATAAGATAACTCATACAGGAGAAAAGCCTTTTCCATGTTCTGAATGTGGGAAATGTTTCAGTCGGGTCTCAGATCTTAAAAAAACATAAGATGACTCATACAGGAGAAAAGCCTTTTCCATGTTCTGAATGTGGGAAATGTTTCAGTCAGCTCTCAGATCTTAATACACATAAGATGACTCATACAGGAGAAAAGCCTTTTCCATGTTCTGAATGTGGGAAATGTTTCAGTCGGGTCTCAGATCTTAATAAACATAAGATGACTCATACAGGAGAAAAGCCTTTTTCATGTTCTGAATGTGGGAAATGTTTCAGTCGGGTCTTAGATCTTAATAAACATAAGATGACTCATACAGGAGAAAAGCCTTTTCCATGTTCTGAATGTGGGAAATGTTTCAGTCGGGTCTCACACCTTAATACACATAAGATGACTCATACAGGAGAAAAGCCTTTTCCATGTTCTGAATGTGGGAAATGTTTCAGTCAGGTCTCACACCTTAATACACATAAGAGGAATCATACAGGAGAAAAACCTTTTTCATGTTCTGAATGTGGGAAATGTTTCAGTCGGGTCTCAGATCTTAATAAACATAAGATGACTCATACAGGAGAAAAACCTTTTCCATGTTCTGAATGTGGGAAATGTTTCAGTCGGGTCTCACACCTTAATACACATAAGATGACTCATAGAGGAGAAAAGCCTTTTTCATGTTCTGAATGTGGGAAATGTTGCAGTCGGGCCTCACAGCTTAATACACATAAGAGGAATCATAGAGGAGAAAAACCTTTTTCATGTTCTGAATGTGGGAAATGTTTCAGTCAGGCCTCACAGCTTAATACACATAAGAGGAATCATACAGGAGAAAAACCTTTTCCATGTTCTGAATGTGGGAAATGTTTCCGTCATCTCTCACACCTTAATACACATAAGATGACTCATACAGGAGAAAAGCCTTTTCCATGTTCTGAATGTGGGAAATGTTTCAGTCAGGCCTCATATCTCAAGCGACACATGAGAACTCACACAGGATAAACACCATTTGCATGATCTGAAACTCACATGAGAAATCGTTTTAGTAAGATTTGAAATGACACAAGAAAACTCACACAGGATAAAGACCAGTTGTATGTATGGAATGTGGGTAATGGTTTACTATGAGTCCGCCATTACACATCAACATGACACATCATGCAATTCTACTTAAATCATATAAATGTAAGTAATTAAAAACGTTAGCAAGCTCATAAAGATCTATGGATATCTGAGTTGTAAATCACATTAATAGAGCAGTAAGTTGTACTAATGTATCAGCTTGTATTATTACAATACATGATATGATGCTGGACTATGCATTGCTGCTTTTTGCTTTGTTACCAATAACCTTTCGATTTAAGGGATCCAGAACGTATGAACTTTGCTCTACACCATCATGCTGAGCACTCATAATACATTTGTGGACCTGTAAACTAAGCTATATATATTTTTTTATATAATCTTTATGTTTTTTTTTAACCTTAATATCCCCTTCCATTAATTTTCCTATTTTCTATGTACATTTGTTTTATCAAACAAAGCAATGAGTTTAAAGGGCTTGAAAAAAAAAAAAAAACTATGCTTTTAGGTACTGTAAGACTCATAAATGTCAATAAAGATATTTTTTAATTGATTAAGAATTGACTGGGATATTTATTGATTTAATCATATATCACCCTCATCCACTCTTCCCTCTAAGCTGTGCGCGCCCACACATACCCTGAGATGAGCGCACACAACTAAACATGGAGTGCACACAGATCCCTAGGGGATATGTAATCTTAGTTTTCCCCATTAACTTTTTCCACCAATTAAGAAATTGATCTCCATTGACCCTATATACATTTCATTTTGCAATGTATGATTTCTTTCTTTGTTATGTGCTTATAACGTTTTCCCAATTAATTGTTTCCACCCAGGGAGAAATAGATCTCCGTTGAATCACACAGGACAAAAGGTAAAGGGTCAATGGAGATCTATTTCTCCCTGGGTGGAAACAATTAATTGGGAAAACGTTATAAGCACATAACAAATAAAGAAATCATACATTGCAAAATGAAATGTATATAGGGTCAATGGAGATCTATTTCTTAATGGGTGGAAAAAGGTTCATGGGAAAACTAAAATTAAATATCCACCTGTAGGGAATTAGAAATGAATGTTCTTTCATATGGAATCAGTACGTGATGCCACCAGGCTGGTGGAGATAGAGACTGAGTACTTGGTGGGAACAAAGAACAATCTGTGATTAAACGACTGAAAATATTTAGAATGGGGAAAGATACACAGGGGAGGGGGGGAAGAGACCCAGAGGAGGGAGGGGGGTTAAAAACACAGGGGGGAAAGGAGACACAAAGGGGGGATGAGACACAAGGGAGGATGTAGACAGGGGGAGAGACTCGCAATAAGCGCCAAAGGCGCTCATTGTGAGGCCCTTGATGAGCGCCGCCAAAGGCGCTCATCGCTAAGCCAATAAAGTCGAGGGTGGGAGAGGTAGAGGGTAGAAGCTCACAATGAGCGCCAAAGGCCCTCATTGCAATGCCTGTGATGAGCACCAAAGGCTCTCATTGCGAGGCCCATGATGAGCACCAAAAAGACGCTCATCGCGAGGCCAGTAAAGTAGAGGGGGAGGTTCCCATTGTGTGGCAACCAACATTGCCAGGCTTCACTTTTTATTGCCGTCATTTTTTAATAAAAGCCATTACTGTATAATTACTCCCACCCTAATTCACAACTCAATCCTATCAAAAGGAACAGAGTGATAGTAAAGTAAATGATCACTCTTATTGACATGATTACAGCAATCTGAACCCTCAAGCAACCAGAAAAAAATGTAATCACGTAATTTAAATACAAATTAAGATTTACAGGGCTCAACAAATGCCAGGAGCCAGGTTATGATGCCACAAAATGCTTACAGGCACCTAGATTTCATCCACTGTACGTCTCTGCAATTTGATTTTATCTAGAAGTAGACGGGCATGAGTGACTGAGCCAGGGCAGTGTTGGCGTTACATTCCCCGGCATGGGTAACTGAGCCAGGGCAGTGTTAGGGTTAAATACCCCGGGCATGAGTGACTGAGTCAGATATTTACTGCAATTCCTGTATCTCTTAGTTTGCACAATAGTCTCCCATGTGGCACTGTATCAAAAACCTTTGCAAAATCCAAAAAGACTACATCCACTGAGTTGCCTTGATCCAGGTTCCTACTAACCTCCTCATAGAAACTAATTCGATTTGTTTGACATGACCTATCCCTCATAAATCCATGTTGACTCCTACTTATAATCCTGTTCATATAGATATATTCTTGTATATTATCACTTATTAACCCTTCTAAAAGCTTCCCCACTACAGAAGCGAGGCTCACTAGTCTGTTATTCCCCGGATTTGCTCTTGCTCCCTTTTTAAATATAGGTATCACATCTGCTTTTCTCCAGTCATCTGGTAGAGACCCTGTGTTGATTGAATCTTGAAAAATTAAATATAATGGTTTGGCTATTACAGAGCCCAGTTCCCTCAGTACCCGTGGATGTATTCCATCAGGACCCAGGACTTTATTAACATAAATTTTTTCCAACCTCTTTTGGATTACTTCCTGTGTTAACCAATTATTTGGCAAAGGTAGTGTAGCTCCATTATGTTGCAGTGTCCCAATCACTGATACCTCCCTTGTGTATACCGAAGAAAAGAACCTATTTAGCTCATCTGCCTTTTCCTGGTCACTAATTTTCAGACGGCCTGTGTCACATTGTAATGTTCCTATAGCTTCCTTCCTCGCCTTCTTCCCATTAATATACTTAAAAAAGATTTTAGGGTTAGTCTTACTCTCTTTTGCAATTAATTTTTCATTTTCTATGTTAGCCAGTCTAATAGCCCTTTTGCAAGCCTTGTTGATTTCCTTGTACTCCCGTAAAGCAGTCTCTGTCCCCTCTTGTTTGTATAATTTAAATGCCTTCTTTTTACTCCATATCTTGATCTTTAAATCATTGTTAAGCCACATTGGATGCAATTTACGTCTTTTACTTTTATTACCACATGGTATATGCCGATGTGTATGTATATTTGGTAAGGATTTAAATGTTGTCCATTTATGTTCAGTGTTTTTACTTATCAGTTCTCTGTCCCAGTCTATAACTTTGTATTGCTGCCCTTAGACCATTAAAATCTGCCCTTTTAAAATTAAGAGTTTTTGTTGGCCCCTTAAATTTTTTTTTTTTTAATTCAATCTCAAATGAGACTGTGTTGTGATCACTGTTTCCCAAAGGTTGCCCTATTCCAACATTTGATATTATATCAATATTATTTGTGATGACTAAATCTAAGATAGCTTCATTTCTAGTAGGCTCTTTTATAACCTGGGCCAGATAATGATCCCTGAGTGTACTCAAGAACCTGCTCCCCTTAGTTGAACTGCTGGTCTCATTTATCCAGTTTATTTCAGGATAATTAAAATCTCCCATTATTCGAACTTGCCTATGCTAAGCTGCATTTCCAATCTGTAACAATAACTGCATTTCCTCACTTTCAGCTATATTTGGGAATTTATAGCATACGCCTACTAATATTCTTTTGGAATTTGCTGCTCAACTATTTAACTCTACCCACAAACATTCAACTTTAACGCTAGGTCCACCAATATCTTCTCTGACTATAGGCTTAAATTCAGGCTTAACATACAGACAAATCCCTCCTCCCCTTTTACCATTGCCTCTGTCTTTCCTAAATAGGTTATAACCATCCAGATTAACAGTCCAGTCATGAGATTCCTCCCACCATGTTTCGGTAATGCCTATTAAATCCCATTTTTCATTAATGGCTAATAATTCTAACTCTCCCATTTTTCCTGACAAGCTTCTGGCATTAGCAAGCATACAATTTATGTTATCAGTCTTTAGCTCCGAAGTTCCTGCCATTGTACTTGAGTTACTTAGTACTACCTCCCTATTGACTATACTACCCCTTCCCCCATCTCCTCCCCTATGAGTTGTTAATTCATCCCTTATACCCTCTACACTTTCTACCCCATTACTTATATCTAGTCCCCCCCCACCTACTAGTTTAAAAACTTCTCCAGCATTTCTACCATCCTATCCCCTAGCACAAAAGCTCCCTCATCATTAAGGTGCAATCCATCCCTGCTGTAGAGATTGTACCGAAGCGAGAAGTCAGCCCAGTGCTCTAAAAACCCAAACCCCTCCTTAGTGCACCACATCTTTAGCCATGCATTAATCTCCCTAAGCTCCTTCTGCCTTCCTGGGCTAGCACGTGGCACTGGTAGTATCTCAGAAAATACTACCTTGGAGGCCCTTGCCTTCAGCTTATTACCTAGTTCTTTAAAATCATTCTTTAGGACACTCCATCTTCCACTAACTTTTTTAATTGGTACCAATATGTACCAAGACTGCCGGTTCATTTCCAGCCCCTCCCAATAATTTGTCTACCCGATCCACATCATGACGAACCCGAGCACCCGGGAGACAGCAAACTGTTCGATTGCTGGGATCTGGGTGACAAATCACCCTGTCTACCTTCCTAATGATAGAGTCCTCTACAACCAAAACCTGTCTGTTCCTCTGTCTATTCTGCCCTCCCTCTTCTCCAGTAGAACGGTTCTCCCGGCTGCTAGAGGGAACAGCTCTATCTGGCATTGCCATTCTTGAATGGACACCCCCAACAGTTTCACTCAATCTGGAAAATCTGTTGGTGTTTGCCAACTCAGAACTGGCCTACCTCCTCCTCTTCCCCCTGATTCCCCTTCTAACTGTAACCCAGCTACCTCCCTGGACATCCTCACTAGCCCCAGCTCCACCCTTCATGCTAGGCCCAGCAAAACTGTGCTCAGTGAGCACCAACCCCCTTTCCAGTGGAGCAATATCACTAAGTGCTGCAATTCTCCTCTACAGATCTCCAATTTGAGCTTCCAGAGAGGCAACATGCTCACAACTCTCACAGTGGTATGGACCCTGGATCATCTGTTCCAGTATTGCATACATTTGACAGGATGTACACTGAATAAGGTTGCCACTGGACTGACTCATAATTATTATTATTGTCTACAAAATGTCAGTGGGAAAAACAAAGAATATAAAATAATATATTTGTATAAAGTTTTTCTCCTTTGCAGTATAAATCTGCTCTCCTTTTTCTTTGAAGTCCCTCCTTTTATTTAAACTCCTATGCTTTTACTAGAATTGCACTTGATACTAGAAATGTTCGCAAGCAAAAATAGCTCAAAAACCTTTTATAATAATTTAACAGTCAAGCCACACCCCTCTCACCTGTGCACAATTAGTGCGCTCTGCAATTTATCAGCCTTTACCTGTAAGGTAACACCACTTGTAAACAGGCCCAAAACCCTTCAGCAGACACATGTGACTGTGGGATTCATATAATAACAGGATATTATATATATATATATATATATATATATATATGTAAGTAAGGAGTGAGAGCCCCATGTAATTAGAGAGCTAAAAGCTAAACATTTTGCTTATTCTGGAATCAACTAAATTAAAATGTAACTTTTATTATATTACTTAAATATTTCCAAAATTCAAATTGCTTCAATTTAAAAAATAAAACCTTAATCCCTGTGGAATGAACCCCATGTTAATAAATAGAGACGCTGTAGTACAAGTGAATCGTCTTGTTTACCTTAATCACATATTTAGTTGTTGGTTCAAGGACGTTGGTCTTGGCAGGCCTGTTGGTCTTGTTTGCGGCCCTCGCAGCAGCAAGGACAGCAGTTAAGGCCCAAGTCTGCAACTGCGAACCTCTACCTGTAAGGTAACACCACTTGTAAACAGGCCCAAAACCCTTCAGCAGACACATGTGACTGTGGGATTCATATAATAACAGGATATTATATATATATATATATATATATATATATATGTAAGTAAGGAGTGAGAGCCCCATGTAATTAGAGAGCTAAAAGCTAAACATTTTGCTTATTCTGGAATCAGTAGTACCAAAAGAGAGAAAAATATCCTTTTTTAGGGCACTCCTGGGAAATCCAATTCTCAGAAAAAGAGATTGAACTAAATGTTAAAACTTAACTTTTAATAGTAATAATAAAATCCACTTAAAATACATAAACGTAGGTAGCAGAGAGTTAAAGTATATGGAGTTTACTGTAAAAATGCCACTGTTGTGGAAAATGCCACTATAAGGTAAACCATATAAAGTGCAATGTGCTGATATAGTCACTGATAAAGTGGCTAGTATATAACAAATAAGTTGCTATATAGTGCTAATAGTGATAAGGTGCCAAGTGCTATGACACAAATAAGAAATATATGAAAGTGAACCAAGTATATCAGTAATATATGGTTGCCTATAAGGTGCAATATAAGTAAATGTTAGCAGCTGATTGCTGATCAGAAACCAGTAAACAATATGATAAATGTGGCAAGGGGTAGAGGATAGGAGTAAAAGATATTGAGAAATAAATGCCCCCAGAGTACTGTTATTCTGTTAGGTAATGTTCTCAATATCTATGTATCTCTAATACCCAAGTTCCCAAATAACAGCGTTGCCTTCAGGATATACCCATAACCAGTGGCTAATGCCTTCCAAATCCACTAAACTTTGACTAAAATAGCCTAACTAATGCAGTTGTGAAGGGGCTTTATGCTATGGGCCTGAAACTGAAAACGCTGACTCTTTGCTAGTCACGCCGTGGTCTAGACGCAAGGTAATGACGTCATAGACTCGCGACGGCGTTCCTACGTGCACCCGACGCACGTTTCTTGAATTTCATCAGGGGTTACGCCTGCCTTTCCTATAGGCCTTTTTAAAGGCAGGCGTTGTCATGGCAATGCAAAAAAAACGGGATTAAGAACAAAACAGTGAACGAATATCACTGTGCACCATTAAAAACTAATAGATCATCTCTTGAATGATGGAAATGAACTACAAAGAATGTATAAAGCTGAATAATACCATAATGGAACTTATCAAAGAAGTAAATTATTGAGCTCAGATATATATAATATAGGTAGTAGAGGAATATAACTGTGCTATATAATGCACCTATAGGTGTACTTGGTTAATAGAGAGCCCATGTGTGGTAGACCTAGTGGATGTCTTCATTGAAAAAAATATATTGAATATTAATTATAGGCATATATTATAAACATGAATTATATGTTGACAATGTATATCTAAGTCACGCCATATAAAAAATAATATCAATATATAGGGCTTATCTTTTACCAATATAAAAAAATATAGGATGAGTCCTCAATAATGAACTATATTTAAAGTACAGATGGTGTGTCCCATCATGGTGAGCCTGCCTGATAATGGGCCTAAATTAAGTTTTAACATTTAGTTCAATCTCTTTTTCTGAGAATTGGATTTCCCAGGAGTGCCCTAAAAAAGGATCTTTTTCTCTCTTTTGGTACTACTTATCCCCAATTATCCTTAGGAGCACCCTGTTATCATCCATTTGAATTTGGTACTTATCTATTATACCTGAGCCACCGCCCCTCTATTATTTACTTGTCAGTTTATGAACATAGTTCTATCTTGGTGTTAAGCCCGGTATATTATCCAGGATTCCTGTATTGTAACAATGACGGGCTTCCTATCACAAAATTGGAACCCAGAATCATGGGAAAAAGATGTCAAACTAGTATTCACTAGTGACATGAACAAGATAAGACCAAATGAATCCAACCTCAGAAATCAGTTTTCTGATCTCAACACATTGTATAAAAAACAACATCAAATTAGATGGGAAATAGCAAGCTTAGAAAATTATCTAAGGAACAAATTAGTCCCTAGAGGACTCAGAATCAATCTCTTTCCAACCATTCAAAATCTATCTGAGGACTTTGTAAAAAAATGGGATCAAATATTAATAAAATGCTCCAATGAACTAATGAGCATGATCCTAGAGTGGGAACAACACCAACTAACAGAGATACAGAAAGTGTTAAAAACAAAAGTAGAAAAAATAAAGGAATTCTCTGAGAACCCAATATTTACAGAGTCTGAACTGAAATTACAGAAAGATATAGAAACTTTTCAAAAAACTTTAATGGAAAGAAAACAAAAGAAATTCCAAAGAGATCTTAATGATTTTCAAACTGGTAACATCTTCAGAAGAACTAAAAAATACAGAGAACCTAGACAAAGAAATGATGATTCATATACATCAGAATCAGAGGGGTCAGACATAGACACTAGACCCAAAGAAACACCAACAATGGAGACTAGGTCCAATATGAATTTTTTAGATGGAAAACAAAGACTAGGAGGGGTAAGAAAGGCCCCAAGCATATTCAAACCACACAAGAGAAGCAAAAAGAACTAAATTCTCTACAGGTGTTTAATCTTTCACATTTTCAGCTTTCAGTCCACCATATATCTGTATTACAAAAAGGATTAAACTTCTCTCCCTCAGATGATTTTAACTTATTTGAGTGGATTAAAGATGTACATTTATTTGCCAGGAAGCTTGCTTTGAAAAAACATTTCTCAAGAAAAGGTACTAATACGTACCTAAATAGTGAGGACCAGAAAACTTTGAAAACATTAGAATGTCTATTAGCCGAAAATGAAGATTTAGAGCTTAAAGGACCCTTTTCCCAACTCAAAAACAAGAGTACATTTACTCCGCCACTGCACATTAGCCCTAACATTGAACTTTTTGTTAAAAACATGGAAAAGGATCTTGAACAATTAGCTCTATCTAAAACTAGATCTTCAAATCTTACTAAACAAGAAACACAAGCCCTACAAGAATTAAAAGGAAATAAAGACATCATCATAAAAAATGCTGATAAAGGGGGCAATGTTGTTATCTTAGATAAAAAAGATTATATTGAAGAATGTCTTAGACTGCCTAATGATATGAATTGCTACAGTAAATTAAGCTGTGACCCCACTGAAAGATTCTTAGAAGTACTATCAGAGATACTACACAAAGGCCTAGTAAATAAAACCATCAGTAAACAAGAATTTGAATTTATGCTCAAAAAAAATCCTAAGGTAGCAACCTTTTACACCATACCTAAAATTCACAAAAATCCCCAGAAACCCCCTGGAAGACCGATAGTATCAGGGATTGGTAATTTAACGGAAAATTCCAGTAAATATTTGGATCAAATTCTAAGAGAATTTGTATTTAGCCTTTCATCTTATGTTAAAGACTCCAAGGAGGTATTAACTAAATTAGATGGCATACAATCTAAGGAACACACCATCTTGGTGTCACT
Source organism: Discoglossus pictus (assembly GCA_027410445.1). NCBI lineage: Eukaryota > Metazoa > Chordata > Amphibia > Anura > Alytidae > Discoglossus > Discoglossus pictus. The sequence goes on along the minus strand of JAPZIH010000711.1, from coordinate 11,753,495 downwards.
AGATGTGGAAGCCCTTTATACTAGCATACACCATGATAAAGGTATAAATGCAGTTAGATACTTCCTTAACAAACAAGGCAAGCAATATGATACTCATAACAAATTCCTTTTAACACTATTAGAATTTGTTCTAAATCATAATTATTTCATCTTTATGGATAAATTCTATAAACAAATTAGGGGAACAGCGATGGGCACAGCTTGTGCCCCGACCTACGCTAACCTGTTTTTAGGCTGGTGGGAGGAGCAGATGGTCTTTTGTGAAGAAATGGAGAAATACACCTCACATATAGATCTCTGGGTCCGCTTTATCGATGATATTTTAATACTTTGGAATGGCTCAACCTCCCAGTTAAAGGACTTTATTAAGACTCTTAATATTAATAATTTAGGTCTTTTTTTAACATCTGAATCCAGTTATGAGTCTATTACATTCTTAGACTTAGTAATATATAAAACACAAGATGGCATTGTGGGTACCAAGACCTACAGGAAACCTACAGCTACTAATAGCTTACTCCACGCCAAAAGCAGTCACCCAAAAGCATTAATTGAAGGCATACCAATTGGCCAATATTTAAGAATAAAAAGAAATTGTTCCAATGACTTAGATTTTGAGAGGGAATCTCAAGATTTACAATCCCGCTTTTTGGAAAGAGGCTATTCAAAAAACAGCTTAAAAAAGGCCTACCAAAGAGCCAAAAACACTAAGAGGGAAGATCTTCTAAAAGATAGAACAAGAGAATCAGAAAATACTATTAGGTGCATTGGCACGTTCAATAGTAAATGGCATGAGGTTAAAAAAATCTTTAATAAGCATTGGGGTATTTTATTGGATGATAAAGACCTTAAACCATTTTTACCCACCAATGCAGCCATTACTAGTAGAAGATCTAGAAATTTAAGAGATTACTTATCTAGAAGTCATTTGGACACAGACAAAAGCCAATCATGGTTACATAAAACAAAAGGCTGCTTTAAATGTCATTCATGCAAAGCATGCCAATATGTAAAACCAACTAAAACCTTCTCTTCAGAAAAACATACTTATAAAATTAAGCATCTTATTACATGCAAAACAGAGGGTGTTATATATTTAATTTCATGTGTATGTGGAGCCAGATACGTAGGTAAAACCTGTAGGGAACTCAGAAGACGGATTCTTGAGCACATCTATAGTGTCAAGAAAGAATTTGACACCCCTATAGCCATGCATGTTAATAACAAACATAAAGGTGACACTAAAGTCCTTACATTTACTGCTATTGACCATGTTGAGAAAACCATAAGGAGAGGTGATATAGATACAGAGTTATTAAAGAAAGAAGCTAAGTGGATTTATCTACTAGGCACTAAAAAACCTAATGGCCTTAATGAAGGCTTCACCTTTACTCCCTATATCTGATCTATTCCTTTAGATCATTTCATTCTGTATTTACTGTAGCATTCTCATAAGGAGGCCTTTTATTTAGGCCCATTATCAGGCAGGCTCACCATGATGGGACCACCATCTGTACTTTAAATATAGTTCATTATTGAGGACTCATCCTATATTTTTTTATATTGGTAAAAGATAAGCCCTATATATTGATATTATTTTTTATATGGCGTGACTTAGATATACATTGTCAACATATAATTCATGTTTATAATATATGCCTATAATTAATATTCAATATATTTTTTTCAATGAAGACATCCACTAGGTCTACCACACATGGGCTCTCTATTAACCAAGTACACCTATAGGTGCATTATATAGCACAGTTATATTCCTCTACTACCTATATTATATATATCTGAGCTCAATAATTTACTTCTTTGATAAGTTCCATTATGGTATTATTCAGCTTTATACATTCTTTGTAGTTCATTTCCATCATTCAAGAGATGATCTATTAGTTTTTAATGGTGCACAGTGATATTCGTTCACTGTTTTGTTCTTAATCCCGTCTTTTTTGCATTGCCATGACAACGCCTGCCTTTAAAAAGGCCTATAGGAAAGGCAGGCGTAACCCCTGATGAAATTCAAGAAACGTGCGTCGGGTGCACGTAGGAACGCCGTCGCGAGTCTATGACGTCATTACCTTGCGTCTAGACCACGGCGTGACTAGCAAAGAGTCAGCGTTTTCAGTTTCAGGCCCATAGCATAAAGCCCCTTCACAACTGCATTAGTTAGGCTATTTTAGTCAAAGTTTAGTGGATTTGGAAGGCATTAGCCACTGGTTATGGGTATATCCTGAAGGCAACGCTGTTATTTGGGAACTTGGGTATTAGAGATACATAGATATTGAGAACATTACCTAACAGAATAACAGTACTCTGGGGGCATTTATTTCTCAATATCTTTTACTCCTATCCTCTACCCCTTGCCACATTTCTTATATTGTTTACTGGTTTCTGATCAGCAATCAGCTGCTAACATTTACTTATATTGCACCTTATAGGCAACCATATATTACTGATATACTTGGTTCACTTTCATATATTTCTTATTTGTGTCATAGCACTTGGCACCTTATCACTATTAGCACTATATAGCACCTTATTTCTTATATACTAGCCACTTTATCAGTGACTATATCAGCACATTGCACTTTATATGGTTTACCTTATAGTGGCATTTTCCACAACAGTGGCATTTTTACAGTAAACTCCATATACTTTAACTCTCTGCTACCTACGTTTATGTATTTTAAGTGGATTTTATTATTACTATTAAAAGTTAAGTTTTAACATTTAGTTCAATCTCTTTTTCTGAGAATTGGATTTCCCAGGAGTGCCCTAAAAAAGGATCTTTTTCTCTCTTTTGGTACTACTTATCCCCAATTATCCTTAGGAGCACCCTGTTATCATCCATTTGAATTTGGTACTTATCTATTATACCTGAGCCACCGCCCCTCTATTATTTATTCTGGAATCAACTAAATTAAAATGTAACTTTTATTATATTACTTAAATATTTCCAAAATTCAAATTGCTTCAATTTAAAAAATAAAACCTTAATCCCTGTGGAATGAACCCCATGTTAATAAATAGAGACGCTGTAGTACAAGTGAATCGTCTTGTTTACCTTAATCACATATATAGTTGTTGGTTCAAGGACGTTGGTCTTGGCAGGCCTGTTGGTCTTGTTTGCGGCCCTCGCAGCAGCAAGGACAGCAGTTAAGGCCCAAGTCTGCAGCATCGAACCTCGCAAAACAAGGCGAGCAGTTAAGGCCCGCAACTGCGAGCCTCGCAAAGCGAGGCGAGCACTTGAGGCACAAGATTAAGCTGCAATAAGTGCCAAAGGAGCTCATTGCAGGCCTTACGATGACCGCCTTCGGTGCTCATCGTGAGGCCCGTACGACTTAGAACTAAAGCCCGTAGATGATAAGATTATGGGAAAAAAAGCTTATAAAAAACTGTCCTAAGTTAAAGAACAACAAAACATTCATGCACAATAATTACGTTTCGAATACCAAGAGTCAATATGGTTCTTAGAAGAGATCGGCATTCTGATAAACAACGTTATAACTTACCCACAGCTAATGAGGTTGCAATGGTCTTTCAAAATGATGAGGGGGAACCATCTTTTCAAAGGGATATTCGAAAAAATCCAAGAAATGAAAAGCAACCTTTCATTAACATAAGTATATTAAGTACCAATTTAGATCCAATGACGAATCCAATTTTGTATCCCAATGGGGAGGCAGGTTGGCAACGAAAATTAATACTTCCCAGTTATCCAAACACTAAACAACATGTTAGAAATAATATTTCCATGATTGAATTTAAAGTGGCTCAAACTGCAATTAGGGATGAATTTAATCCATCTTAAGTGCTGGAAAACTGACACAACAATGGATC